>JARHVA010009052.1:372500-376053 GCA_037957365.1 Torreya grandis | reverse complement strand
GTATAACACATCTCTTTCAGACACCCTTGGGTCCTACAATGTGGCCAAACAAACATGCAACACATATAAGAAGTAGGGAAAGGTGATTGTATTCATCTTCTAACATCAAATGTGGGCCATCAATTATCTAAAAAATACAAAATTCAATCCGATCGTTGAACACCTATAAACCTAATTATCTATGATCAATGTGAATTTATTAATATAATATAATGAGTATATTATAAAATGTAAGTCATTTGTATTATAATAGATTTAAAATTTAACCTAAAATCAAGTTCTAGAACTTAAATCTAATTTAAAATAAAACTAATATCATATTTGAAATTAAGAGATTGACGTTTTTGTTTCAAATTTATTAAAATGTAGATCATTATCACTACTTAAATCAATTTTAAAACAATTAAATAATAATATTTTTAATTTATTTAAAATTCAGAAACTCTCCTAAAGTTGTATTTACTTACATTATTAAAAAAAAATATTAGTGAAACCAAATGCAAGTGGATGATAAAATTATGATGCATGAATGTTGATTGACAAATCTTTAAAAAATATAAAAGAATTATATCCAATCTTTTAAATTTTGATGTATGAATGTTGATTGACAAATCTTTCAAAAATATAAAAAATTTATATCCAATAACTACCCGTGAGGAAGCAACATGACCTAAATAGTCTTCAAAAGTAATAACGCCGAATTGATATTCTATGAGAAAATAATATTGCTGAATTGATAATTCCTCTGTCAGATAACTATCTTTGGTTTCGTTCCAGTCTGATATGCTCACGTTTCACTCGCTCTTCTACCGAGTTGACCCAAATTGAGGAAAGCCTTGTCAATTATCAATATATAGGGAGCGGGCCGGGCTCAAAATTCCTTATTTAATATTAAAACTTTGAATCGATAAGCACTAAGCACTATCTGCAGCAATAAGCAATGATGCACTGTATTGTTCATTCATAATATTACAAAAATAATAGTGCGATTGCCGTCTATTTGGAGTCTTGGATTGCCCAAAAAAATTAGAGTTGTTTGAAACACTAATATTAACATTAATCAATATATCCATTGCAATATACTATCATCTGTTTTTTATATTGACTGAATCCACTCGCTTAAAATCATTAATAAGTGCTGAACCAACTCACATTCACAATGATGCTCATTACAACTGTTGCCTCTAAGCATCCGGTGCTCATAACACCTATGGTGATTTTTATATTGCCCGCATTATGAGTTATTTGGTAGTCAATTCATTACAAGTGCATGGGATGATATAATTGCACTCCTCGACCATATTAATAATAACAAACTGTTAGTTTATTGTTAGTTTCCATCTTCGTCCTTCAGATTAGGGACTGGTTATCATTGTATTTATATAATTGGTTAGGGGTTATAGTGGTGGTGCTTGGTTTGAATCCAAGGTTACAGTACCATTTTGTCAAATATATTTTCGATTCTAAATAAATATAATGTTCTTTATTTTAATTAGAATTCTCTACATTTTTGTTGTGTTATTTTTACAGATACTTAAATTTGACATTACATACTTAAAAATATTAGTTTTGACATATCTTTGACATACATGATTTGTGTATATATATTTGACTCATGTTCATACTTTACTCTATTTATTTATCTATATATTGGCTTTGCCAACCCAATTTAATATAATTAATATTCTAGATATCCCTAGTATATGCAAAAATGCCATATAATCCTAAATACACTAATACCATATTGCAGATCCCTATTTTTTATTTTTGGACAGCACCAACAATAGTTAGATGTGGCAGTTACTACGACCATCTGCCTTAATTGATAGTGTCTCAAGGCCCTAAATACAAATTTTCAAATTTAAGTGTCTCCTTAGGTCAGCCTAAGCATGTTTCCTATTTTATGGGTGAAATACAAAAGATTCATCTATAAATATAAATCTATCCTAAGACACTATTTATATATCATTCTTATTGGAAAATCTTCATATGCTTAAGATATATATTTACACACCTTTGAGACATTATCCAAAAGAATTTAGATATGAAAAATCTTAAAAAGAGCAACCTAAAACTAAGCCTAAATATTAATCAAAAGCTAAAGTTGAATGTTGTTAACTATCGAAAGTCAAAGCATTGCATTACATTTTAGTGGTTCACAATTAAACACACACAAAACTATGGGATAACTACATAGGGTTCGGACCCTCTTCAAAGTATTGAAATGTAAATAATGATCAAGCACTCACTAGGGAGTTGTTGGGGATATATAACCCAACTATATATATATATATATATATATATATATATATATATATATATATATATATATATATATATATATATATATGGTTTCATGGAAAATACAGTCTAATTTAGGTTCTATGCACAAGACCAAGGTGAAGAAAACATACAAAAAGCATCTAAGAGTTTAGCCATAGTGATCTATGCCAAAACAAATTGACACAATAGACCTAGACAATATCAACAGATAATGGATAGTAGCAGTTGTCATAAGTGTCTGGGATTTATCTATAACATTTGTGTAGGTTTTGAAAATTTATTTCTTGAATTGAATAGTTAAACTTCTATTCCATATAATTTTAGTGGAATGTAACACATAAGCAATGAGCCCTATTAAAGAGAATATCAACTAATTTTCTTCTCTTCCCTCTTTGATTTCTCATTTTTATATTTATTAATTGCAATCATTCTCACTTTATTAGTTCAATTTTATATGGTAAATATTTTATCTTATACAATTTTAATTTCAATAATTTTATTTTATTTATATCACTTAAATTCTAAAATAAATAAAACATTTTATTGAACCTGATCTTTGTTTTGAACACATAAAAAACCTATTTCTTTCCCCCTCAGGGTTTTATATTAATTTTTTAGGGTTTAAAAATTACCCTACCTTAGGGTTTAAGATATGATTTTTTATTTGCAATTATTTATATAAGGAAACCATAACATAAAAATAATGATATTTATAGTTTATAGTTTATGATTCAGGCTATGATGTTATGTTCTTATGTATATTATCTAGTGTATTCCCTTATTTTTTATTATGTAATATTTAATAAGATATAACTTTGAACTAATTTATATTATGTGAAATGTATAAATAATATCATTTTGAGAACAAAGTTAGAATTTGATCTAGAAATTATATTTCTATAAATAGAAAATATCTAAGGGAATAAGATATTTAGTGTTTTACTATACTGTGTAGGTGTGATATTCAATGCAAATGGAATAAAGTAAAAAAAACATGATCAAGAGTCAATTAAATTATGAATTAGGTCTTTGGTCGATCATGTAAAAAATCATTATCTTCTAGATGGTATCAATTGATGGTAATGTTTGGTACATATTGGAGTGGTCTAAGTGGGTATTACTCTTTGTTTCTATACAAGACACTACACCTACTTGAATATCATCTATATATGTTATCTTCAAGAGCTATATGTGTGTGTGTGATTCCATAAACCTATATCCTTTCCTTTTAAACATAAGATCCACTTTAGACATGAATTTTAGGAAATAA
>JARHVA010009052.1:357500-370000 GCA_037957365.1 Torreya grandis | reverse complement strand
AAAGATAATCACCTATAATAAGGGGATAAGGTGGATTCAATACTAATAGAGGTGAGTTTAATCCCATTAGAGGAGAATCATCACATGCTATATAACATTAAGAATATAATAGACAAGGGTATCAATACTAACAAAGAAGAAGAGGATTTTATAGAGGATGAGGCTATGGTGGTGCTAGAATATGGTTTATTAATCAATACAGGTCTTATGTTTATTATAGATGTGGAGAAGAAGGACATACAAAATTTGATTGTATACATTACCAAGATAAATAAATAAGGCAAGAGGATTGCCCAAGAGTGAATTTAGTTGAGGCTAAGATAGAAGATCAAAATACTGAAGTTGTACCAATAAATATTGGAGAAACTATTATGATGAGAAGAACAATGATTGTTCCAAGGAAAGAATAGGTGCATAAAAAATAAGGTGGTGATGCATGGTTGTGGAAAAATATCATAGGAATAAGGTGTATTTCAAAAGGTAAGATATGAAAATTAATTAGAGATGGTGGTAGTTGTTAAAATATAGTTTCTAAAGACATGATTGAGAAACTAGGTTTTTAATGTGAAAAAAATCCATATCCTTATCATATTTCATGGTTTAATGAAGGGAATGAAGTTACTTTAGATAAAAGGTACGTAATATAAATTTATATATGAAAAACTTACAAATATGAAATATGGTTTGATGTTATACTAATGGATACATGCCATGTGTTATTGGGAAGGACATGGAAATTTGATAGAAAGGTAATTCATGATGGAACAAAGAACACATAATTTTTGGAAAGGTGTACAAAGGAACTTTTATTACCTATTAAATAAGAAGGGAGGGTTGAAAGAATACTATCTAAGAATTAATTTGTGAAAGACATGAAGATGATAGGTTTTTATTATGCATTACTAACAAATAAAAAAGACATAAAAGTGGTGAAAATACTAACAAAAGTAGTAAAAGTGTTGAAATAATATGAAAATGTTATACTTGATGAGTTATTAGATAGTTTAACATTAAAAATAGACATCTAGCTTCATATTGATTTGATTTAATGATCAACTCTACCCAATCCAACAAATTATAGGATGATTTAAATAGAACATGTAGAATTAAATAAACAAATTACTAAATTCATGAGAAAGGGTGTAGTAAGGGAGAACATGAGTCCATATTCAACACCAACATTTCTAACTCCAAGTAAAGATAGAAGGTGAAAGATGTGTGTGGATAGTAGAGAAATAAATAAAATTACCATCAAACACATATTTATTATACCTCATTTAGATGATATGATGGATATGCTTGTAGGAGTAAAATATTTTACAAAGATTGATATAAGGAGTGGATACTATCATATTTAGATTTGTGAAGGAGATAAGTAGAAGACATCATTAAAGACTAGGGATGGCTTATATGAGTGGATGGTGATTCCATTCAGATTATCTAATACACCCAACACATTTATGGGGGTGATGAACATAGTGCTATGAGATTAAATTGATAAGTTCTATGGTGGTTTAATTTTATGAGATTTTCATATTTAATAAGACTAAAGAAGAGCAATTAAATCATTTTAGAATGGTATTAGAGTTGTTAAGGAATAATAATATCTATATAAATTTGAAGAAGTGCAGGTTTATGTATAACAATTTGGTATTTTTGGGATTTTTAATTTCAACACAGTGTAAGAATGGATAAAAAAAGTGTACACAATTATTGAGAGGTATATTCCAAAGAGCATTACAAAGGTAAGATTTTTTTATGGTTTAAAATCTCTTTACAAAAAGTTCATTAAGAATTTTGGTAGTATTATCGCACCATTAACAAATTTCATGAGAGAAATATAATTTGTATGGACAAGAGTGAAGACAAAAAAAATTGAGTTTTTTAAGAAGATTATATAAAAACCCATCTTAACATTAACATATTTTAGTAAAGTGTTTGAGGTTGATTTTGATGCTTTGCATATAGGAATTTGTGCTATGTTGAGTCAATAAGAAAATCCAATAATGTATTTATATGAGAAAATAAATGAGGTAAGAAATAAGTATTCTACATATGATGTTGAATTTTATGTCATAGTATAAGCATTAAGACATTGGGGGCATTAACTAGTACCTAAATAGCTTTTCCTATTAACAAACCATGAGGATTTGATGGATGTGAACACTCAAAGAAGTTTAATAGTTGTCATGCAAAATTTATATCATTATTGAAGGGATATAATTTTATTTTTAAGCATAAATCAATAAAAAAGAATCATGTGACCAATTTTTTGAGCAGATGAATGGGTTTGTTAACTATGATGGTGAGTGATGTAGTTGGATTTGAAATTATGAAGTAATTATATTATACTGACCCATATTTTGGAAAGATAGTTGAGGAATATAGGAATCTATTAATAGGTAAGACAAGTAATTTTTATGATGAGTATCATATATAGGATGGTTGTCTCTTCAAAGGGAAATAATTATGTATTCCAGTTGGGTCTCTAAGAGACAATATTATAAGATAGTTGCATAGTAGTGGTTTGGTTGGATATTTTGGTAAGACAAAGAGAATAGCTCTGGTGGAGAAATATTTTTGGTCAAATATGAAGAGATATGTAAATAGATATATTTCAAGGTGTAGGGTATGTCAGTTAGTTAAAGGGCATGCACATAATATAGTGTTGTACATACCACTAATGGTTTTAAGAGGATCATTGATAGATTTGAGTCTGGACTTTGTGTTTGGGTTACCAAACACACAAAGAGGTATTGATTCAATTTACTTAATTGTAGACAAGTTTTCTAAGATTATTCATTTTATTGCATATAAAAAAACCAATGATGCCACTATAATTAAAAAAACTATTTTTAAGGTTGTTGTGAGATTGTATGGTATTCCAATAATTATTACATCAAATAGGGACTTAAAAATTTTAAGTAATTTTTAAAGGACTTTATGGAATAAGATGGAAACTAAGATATAATTAAATAGTGCATTACAACCACAAATATATGGATGGAAAAAAGTTGTAAACAAGATCTTAAGAAATTTATTGAGATGCATAGTTGAAGAGAAGCCCAAGCAATGGGACTTGGATTTACCACCGGTTGAGTTTACATATAATAATTTAGTCAATAGATCAATAATAAAATCAAAATTTTAGATTGTTAATGGGAGAAATCCTATGCATGTTTTAGAATTGTTGTAGTTACCAATTGCAGAATGGGTTATTGATGATGCATAATTATTTATAAAGCATACACGATAGTTACAAGAATCAGTGAGGAAAAAGCTATAGGAATGTAATGAAAAATATAAAGCACCAATAGATGTCAGAATAATGTCAAAAGTATTTGAATAAGGATATTTAGTGATGGTTTAATTGAAGAAATAAATATTTTCAACATAAACATATAATAAGTTGAAGTACATGAAGATTGGCCTGTGTAGAATTAGGAAGAAAATTAATGACAATGCTTATGAGGTGAGTTTACTACATAATTTTGATATCTCTCTAGTATTTAATGTTTTAGATTTATATTATTTTCATGGATAAGATGGTGAAAGAGAAGAGGATGAAGAAGTATATTGACAACAACAGGTTCCAAATAAGAAGAAATAAAAGATAGTGAAGGTTTTGGATAAAAAGATAGTGAACACAAGGCAAGGAAGTTATAACAAATATTCAATATAATGGGAAGGATTAAAATAGGTAGATAATACTTTGATTTTAAAATAGGATCTGAGATAGATTGATAAAAATAAATGAAAGGAGTAAAATAAGAGCAACTTGTAAGATCTAAGTTGTTTTCAATTAGAGGAGAATTTTATGGAGCTCAAACTTATGAATGCCATAAAATTTGATCTATAACTCCATTTAATCTCTCATTTGCATCAAAATGATCATATTTAAAAGATAAATAAAGACATAACCCATCCTATCCAATTAGGGATGTTTTTAAAATGTTTTAGAGGCCATACATGACTATTTAAGGGTGCAAAATTGTATTTTAATATTTTTTTAATTTTTAGAATTAATGTATTTTTTTAGCTAGATATGAACTTCAGTTCAAATTCATCTATTAGGTTAATTATAGTGTTTATGAGATATGTGGATATTTTAAAGGTTGCTTGATTTTTCATGCAAAAATTACTAAAAATAATAGTTGCTAAAAATAATAGATCAAGTTATTTGTTTTTTAGATTTTTGAATTTTTCATGTTAACTCCAGTTTTGAGTTGAGGTTTATTTATGCTCTTATATGTAATTATTGTATTCATTAAATATGAATCAATAAAATTTATTTTTTCAAAAGTTTTTTGTATCATGCCTATTTAATTTTTTTGCCTTAATAGTATTTAGGATCATTAAGTATATAATACCATATTTCAATGTCTAAAAGTAATCTATTTTATTCTAGTATTGAAATAATATACAATGTTAGACTAAAATGATAAATATATGCACTTAAGTGTGTGATGCAGAGACCAAGCTTTTAGTGGCCATAACTTTTGATTTGTACCTACATTTGAGCTCTTCTTTGGGCCAAAAGAAATATATTAAAATTATTAATTTATAAATAACTAGAAATATCTATTTATGGATGTTTTTAGAAAATTTAAGAGGTCATTCGTGACAAGCTAAGGGTCTAAAACTATATTTTAATATATTTTTAGTAATTTTTTCACTTTTAGAAATATGATATTTTTGTTACTTGAAATGTACTTGAGTTGAATTTTGTTCATTGGGTTAATTTTAGTATTTAGAATATATGTCAAAATTTTAGGCCCATTTGAGCTTACATGAAAAAATGACTAAAAATAGAGGTTGAAAAATTACTCTAACATGAAAGTTACTAAAAATAATAATTTCAAAAAATTGCATTGGTCAGTTAGGTTCAGGTAGCTTTTGATTTATTTAGATTTTTTAATTATACAAATCAATTCCAATTTTGAGTTGATATTTATTTAAAAACTTGTTTGTAATATTTTATTAATTCAATGATGATCACCAAAGAATATTACCTTCATGTAATTTTTGAGTTTTATGCCTTTAGATATTTTGTTTTACTAGTTTATGTTTTTGTCATCTGAATTCAGAGTAAGTTGAAATATTAGAGGTAATATCTATGTGAAGTTTTATTAGGTTTTGAAAATTATATTTTTGGATAATATTATGTGATTGAATAAAGAGTGTAAAATATGGTGAGAGGACAAGGATGAGGAGGAATTTCTCAAATGAACAAGACTATGAAAGAGTTGTAGAGGCACAAGGAATAGTTAACTATAATTATCACAAATAAACACAAAAGCAAGTGAAAGATGAAATAGAGGAAGAAAAAGATCATGAAATGAAATGAGGAAGAAGATGAACGAGAAAATTCACCATCAATGGAAGAGAGGATGTTTAGGGATTTAGAGGGAAGGAATGAAGGAATCAAGGTTGACATTCCAAATTATAGAGGTAGTTTAAGACCAAAGGAGTTGATAGATTGGATGAATAAAATGAATAAGTTATTCTAACATAAAACTCTTATATAAGAAAATAAAGTAAAGTTTTCATCCATGAAATTGAAGGGTCATGAAATAATTTGATGGCATCACCTACAAAAAGAGAGATACACAAAGGTTAAAGAGAAGATCAAAACATGGAACAAGATGGACAATAAGATGAGGGATAAATTTATTCATGTGGATTTTGAAAAAACCCTATAAAAAAGATTATATAAATTAATCCAAAAATATAACAATATATAAGAGTATAAAAATAAGTTTTATAAGTTTTCCATATAAGTGGAGCATAATAAAAAGAAGAATAGGTGGCCACAAAGTATGTAATTTATTTAAAGTTTTATATTCAAGATAAATTGAGCATTGATAGAATACTTTACATAGAGGATGCTTATCAATTAGATTTTAAGGCACAATAAAAAAAATGAATATAATTTGAAAAGATCAACTGGGACAAGAAGAGGAAAACCACCTCCAATAAGGTGATGAGGTTAATTTAATTCCAATAGAAGAGGATCTTCCCATTGTGTAGCAAAATAAGAAGATAATAGAAAGGGTTTCAATACGAAGAAAGAGGAAGAGGATTTCAAAGAGGACAAGACTACGGTGGTAATACAGGGTGGTTTCCAATTCAAAGTAGGTCTTATGTTTGTTACATCTATGTGGAGAAAAAGGATATAGAGCATTTGAATATCCACACTATCATGAATAAGAAAAGAGGAAAGAAGGTTTCCCAAAAGTTAATTTAGTTGAGGTTGAGTAAGAAGAATAAAATAGAGAAGTTACAATAGAAGACATTGGATAAAATACCATGATGAGGATAATAGTGATTGATCCAAGGAAAGAACAAGTGTTGAATAAGGAAGGTGGTGATGTATGGTTGTGAACAAACATTGTTTGAACAAGGTCTACTTCAGGAGGTAAGATATGGAAATTAATTATAGATGGTAGTAGTTGTGAAAATATAGTTTTTAAATAAATGGTATATAAAATAGGTTTGTAATGTGAAAAAATACTTATCCTTATCATATTTCATGGTTTAAGAAAGGGAATGAAGTTATAATAGATAAAATGTGTTTAGCCAAGTTTTCCATAGGAAAAAAATTATAGATATGAAATATGCTATGATGTTATTCCTATGGATGCATGCCACTTGCTTCTAGGAAGTCAAAGCCAATATGTTAGGAAGGTAATTCATGATAGAGAAAAGAATAGATATACTTTTTGGAAAGGCGGTACAAAGTTAGTTTTATTACCTCTCAAATAATAATGTCATACATAAAACATGTTGTTCACAAAATAATTTATAAAAGATATGAAGATTAAATGTTGTTGTCATGCATTAATAGCAAAGAAAGAAGACATGAAAGTGATTCAAATAATAACATAATTATTGAAATAATATGCAAATGTTATACCTAATGAGTTACTAGATAGTTTAACACTAAAGATTGACATTAAAAATAATATTTATTTGATTCCAAGATCAACTCTACCCAATCAAGCAACTTATAGAATGAGTCCAATAAAACATGTAAAATTGAATAAACAAGTTATTGAATTAGTGATAAAAGGTATAGTAAGAAAGAGCATGAGTCTAGATGAAACACCAACATTGCTAAATCCAAATAAATATGGGGGATGGATGATGTGTGTCAACAATAGAGTAATCAATGAAATTACCATCTAATACAAATTTCCTATACCTTGTTTCAATTATATGATGGATTTTATTTAAAGATAAAAATACTTTACTAATATTTATCTAAGGAGTGGTTACTATTAGATTCAAATTCAATAGGGATATAAATAGAAAATAACATTCAAGACTAGGTATGGCTTATATGAGTGAATGGTGATGACATTTGGATTATCTGATGCACCCAACACATTTATGAAGGTGAATAACACAATGTTATGAGATTACATTGGTAAGTTTTAGGTGGTTTATTTTTATAATATTTTGATATTTAGTAAGAATAAAGAAGAGAACTTAAGGAATTTGAGAATGGTATTAGAGTTGATAAGAAATAAGGTCCATACAAATCCAAATAAGTATAGATTTATATGGAATAGTTTTGATTTTTTGGTGTTTGTAATTTTATCATATGTTGTAAGAATGGATGAAGGAAAGATAAAGGTAATTTTTGAGTGTCCTATACTAAAGGGAATCATAGAGGTAAGAATTTTACATGGTTTAGTAACTTTTTAAATAAAGTTCAATAAAAAATTTAGTAGTAATGTTTCACCAATAATAGATTGCATGAGAGAAAAATAATTTGTATGGATAAAGGCACAAATAGAGAGGTTTCAATTGTTGAAGAATAATATTACAAAAAACACCATTTATCATTTCTAAATTTTAACAAAATGTTTGAGGTGGATTGTGATGCTTCACATGTTGGGATTAGTCTTGTATTGAGTCAAGAAGGAAGGATGATAGCATATGTCAGTGATAAATTGATTGACGTAAGAAATAAGTATTGTACATATTATTTTGAATTTTATACCATTATAAAAATATTAAGGCATTGGAAGAATTACATGGTGCCGAAGGAGTTTGTCCTAGTTATAGATCATGAGGCTTTGGAGTATGTGAACACTTAAAAGAAATTAAATAGTAGGCTTGAAAAGTGGGTGTCTTTATTGAAGGGATAAAATTTTGTTTTGAAAGATACAAAAGGAATGTTTAATTAGGTAATTGATACTTTAAGTAGGAGAGTGGTGTTGTTAACTAATATGGTGAATGAAGTAGTTAGGTTTAAATTTGTTATCAAATTATATGATATTGATATAAATTTTTGTAAGATAGTTTATAAATGAAAGAATCCATTAGCAGGTGATACAAGTACTACTCAAGATGATTATATTATACATTATAGTTATCTCTTTAATGGAAAATGGTTTTGTATTGCACTTGGTTCTCTAATAGATAATATTTATAAGAGAATTGCACAATGGTGGTTTGGCTAGACATTTTGGTAAGACTAAGATAATAGCTTTGGTGGAAGAGAAGTATCTTGGCCAATGATAAAGAGAGATATGGTAAGATATGTTTTAAGATAAATAATATAATGAAATATCCATCTATATAATGAACTATCCTATGTAATTTTGGGTAACTATTCAAGAATGTTATTAAATTTGAATAATTTTACACATTGTGAGTTTCTTCCTCCCATGTGTTCATGATTTCATTACCCCATACATATTCCATTTTGTGTGGTTAAAATTATATAAGTTATCCTCAAGTGTTTCCCACTTTAGCATGGTTTTATAGTAGTGCTAGTAGGCGAATTCCATAAATTCTATTATGACCTCACTTGTATTCTATCTCCTTCGTATTCTTCATGATTTCAGTTTTTCAAGAGTTTG
The DNA here is from genome assembly GCA_037957365.1 of Torreya grandis. Taxonomy (NCBI): domain Eukaryota; kingdom Viridiplantae; phylum Streptophyta; class Pinopsida; order Cupressales; family Taxaceae; genus Torreya; species Torreya grandis. The sequence goes on along the minus strand of JARHVA010009052.1, from coordinate 361,127 downwards.
GTGGGGATTTATAAAAATATTATTTCAATTTATACATATAAATTTTCTATAAAAAAAAATAGGCAACACCATTAGATTTATAAGGTGCCAAAACCTTAGGATCGGCTGCAAACATGACCTACTTTGGCGACAGGCCATTTTTTGCCATTTTTGAGGGTTTAGACACAATTTTTGGATTTTGAACATATCCATATCATCTGTTGCCTGAAAAAGGAATTTTTTTGGGGTTTTTCTAGGTTTTACATATTATGAAGTGTGTCTTTATTATTTTTTGAATAAGACACAAGGATTTTTTAGAGCAAGATTTTTTTGTAGGTTTCGTATTTTTGGCAAATTCTATAGACTTTGTTTTCTATTTATTTTACTTGTTGGTTGAATATACACAGCTGACCTTATATTTTATTGGAACACTCATCCTAACCTTTATCCCTTTGGTCACATGGGGAATTAATCCCTTGGCCACATCCAATTCAAGGGGGATTACATTTTTAATGAAAAGTCGAGCCAATTTTTTTGTAAACCAAAAAAATTATTTTTGGAAGGTAAAAATCTTTTTCAAAATATACAAGGTGAATTTTTTTGTTTAAATAATTTCAAACTCACATAATTTTCAGGCTATAAATCACTTTTAGGTGAATGTTTTATGAGCTTTATACATTTGTGTTATTTTTGAGCATTGTAAAATTAATCCTATATAGTATCAGTGGGGTTCCTTTTCTTCTTCTCTTTTACATACTTGTGTTACTTATATATTGTAATGATTGTATATGCACTTACATGTGATGTATGCACTCAATTATAAAGTGATAACTTATGTAATAATAGGGGGAACTTGGTGACTATTACACTAATGTATAACTAGGATGCATTTTTAACTAAGTCTGATGTCCATCACATTGAGTGTCCATGGTTACTTGTGTTCATGTCAACTCACCTTGAGAGATGTTAGATGAGGATAACTGATTATAATCTAGTGGTTTCTTTTAAAAATAATAACTATAATTTATGGTGGATGTACATGGAATGTTTGTTCATAACTAAAGACATTATTCTATTTTTATATGGATAAATTCTTACCCCCACTAACCCTTGTCAATATAATGATTGAACCAACTCTTGTGACTGTGTCTATGGTCACTTATTAATACATGTTTCATGGGATCTACACCACCATGTGGAGCAAACAGAGTGTCCCTTCACTATTTTAAGTATTATTTAGAATCTTTTCATAGATCTTACTGATATTATATCACTCCTCATATTTCTATTATCCCTTTAGATACTATTGTATTCTCTCCTCCTACTTCTATTTGTTGTGATGACACTTTATTGATGGAAAGTGCTCTTCCTTCTGTTGAACCATCAATACAAGATGAGAATTTTCCATACATGAGTTGTCCTTTTATAAATTCTAAATTTGTTCCTATTCAAGATATTACTCTTATAGAGCCATCACATTTTTTTACTTCAGAGGAGCGTGCTATTTTTAGTGAGAATACACTTAGTGAGAGCTTCAAAAGCACATCTCTTACTATGGATATTCACCCTATGGATCTACATGTTTCATTTATAATCTCTTCACTAGTTTTAATAGTTATTGAGTTATGATCTACACTTCACATGGAAATTATTTTAGTGAATGTCTAATGTCATTCTTTTGATAGGTTCACTTTAGTGGTATTACATTTAGTTATTGTGCATGATCTTGCAAAAGCTATGCCATATTTTATATTTGGATCATATTCATAAATCCCTCATACTACTACCTTCGTCTTCCATTGTGTAATGTGTAGAGTTTTAGTATACACATCATGATAATCATTTGGAAAAAGGAAGAAACGTTATTTGGTGTGGATGGAGATTATCCAGTATTCAATTAGAGGATATCATCATAGACCTTAGTAATTTTTTGAGCTCTACTATAGGAAGCTTCAATATCTTATATGGTGACTTATTAGTTCTCTATTTATCTATGTACTTGGGTACCTCATCAAGTCTTTGTATTGGGACCTAATTATTATACCCACTTAAGATACACTCAAGGGGGTATTGATGTAGGATTTGTCCTATCATGTGGTTTTATCTTAATGGTATATTTAGATTACTTAGGTGTCACTTAGGTGTGTAATAAAGGTCATTTGAGAAGATAATTCCATATTCATGAGGATTAGAGGACATGTCTATTTTCAACCTATATAATGAACCTTCCTATGTAATTTTGATTAACTGACCAAAATTGATATTGAAGCTGAATGATTTTTCACATTGTGAGTTTCTTCTTCTCATGTTCTCATGATTTCACTACTCCATATAGATTCATTTTCATGCATTCAATCCTATCCAATTGATCCTCAAGTGTGGCCCACTCTGACACATAATATTTTAGTGAATAGATCAATAAGAAAATAACCATTTCATATTATTTATGGAAGAAATCCTATGGGTGTTTTATATTTGTCATAGTTACCAAATAAAGACCAAGATAGAGATGATGTAGAAGCATTCATAGAGCATATACAATAGTTGTAAGAAAAAGTCAAGATAAAGCTATAGGAAAGCAATGGGAAATATAAGTTATTAACGAATGTCAAAAGAAGGTCAAAGGTATTTGAATAAGGATATTTAGTGATGGTTTACTTGAGTAAATAAATATTTATAATAGGCACATATAACAATTTTAAGTACAAGAAAATTTGACCCTATAAAATTGTGAAGAAAACTAATGACAATACTTACAAAGTGAGTTTACCAAATTTTTTTGATATCTCTTGAGTATTTAATGTTTTAGATTTATAAAAATTCCATGGAGAAGATGGTGAAAGGGAAGAATATGAATAAATAAATTGGAAGTAAGAGGTACCAAATAAGAAGGAAAAAAGATAACACTAGTTCTCATTAAGAATATAGTGCATAGAAGGCAAAGAATTTATAATAGGTGTTTGGTATAGTGGGAAGGACTAAAACAAGAAAACAACACTTGGATTATATAACGGGAATTAATAGATATTGACAAAAATAAATGGAAAGGTTTCAATTAGGGCAAATTATAGGAGTTAAGTTGCTTTCAATCATAAGAGAATGATGTAAAGACCAAATTTTTGGTGGCCAAAAATTTTAATCTATAACTCCGTTTCAGCTCTCATATACACCAAAAATACTACCACAATTTTTTTTTTCAACTTGAACCTATCATATATGGTCAGGGATATTTTAGTAACTTTTAGGAGCCTATACATGATCATTTAAGGGTCTAAAAAATCATTTTAATACATATTTTTTTGGGTTTTTTCATTTTTAGAAATATGATATTTTTGTAAGTGGGCATGAACTTGATTTGAATTTAATCCATTCAATTTATTTTAGTGTTTAGAATATATTTGGATATTTTTTATCCCATCTGAGCTTACATGTAAAAAATATTAAAAATAATAGTTGAAAAATTGTTAGAAGATGAAAGTTACTAAAAATAACATTTTATAAAAATTGCATGTGTAAGTTAGCTTTACATAGATTTTGATATATTTTGATTTTTTAATTATGCATGCGAATTATAATTTCGAGTAAAGATTTATTTAAAGACTCTTATGTAATATTTTATTCATTCAATGAGAATTAGTAGAGAAGATC
>JARHVA010009052.1:102500-352500 GCA_037957365.1 Torreya grandis | reverse complement strand
CCATTTGAATGGTCTTCCTTCAAAGGCCACCTTTACCTTGTAAATCTGCAATATTTATTCCATGGAGGTGTTTGAACAAGCAAAACAATGAAAAATGCAAAACTTAGGTTATTTTTACCTTTTTGCTTTCTGGCTCCAACTTGCTTTTTCCACATTTGGTTTTTTCATATTTTATTTTTAGGGTTGCCTCTAAAATTTTTAATGCATAAATGGATTACTTTCACTTTCTAGCTTTTTGGGGAAATTTTGGTCCCTTTTGTAACTTTGCACTTTTCTTTATTTTGGGGAAATCCAGGTCCCATTTACAATTTTATAATTTTTTTATATTGGGAAATCCAAAACTCAACAACAATTTTGTAATTTGCAAATTTCAAAATTACAATTCATAGTTGCAATTCCCCCCAAAAGTTCCCTCAAGGAAATGGGAACTCCAATGACAATTTACAATTTGTAAATTTACAAATTGTAATCCACAACTATAAAACCCCTCAAAAATTCCTTCAGTGAAATGTGAAATCCAACTACAATTTTCAATTTTAAAAAGTGCAAAATTATGATTAGCCTTGAAAGTTCCCATTTGCACTAGGACTCACAGGGAAATGGGAACTCCAACTATAATTTACAATTTGCAAAATTGTAAAATTACAATTGGCCTTGAAAGTTACCATTTACACAAGGATCTCATATTGACTGGTAGGTTTTGGATATCCAAGTGCAATTTACAAATTTGCAAATTTGCATTCCTCCTCAAAATCTCTGTAAAGTTCCTCTTGAGTTGACTTTTTCCTCCACTAGCTTTGACTAGCAGGATTGGGAGAAATGACCATAATTTACAACTTACATTTTTAAGACATGCATTTTGCAAGTTGCTTCCCCCACACAAATATCCTAGGGACTTTGGGAGCCTCATCTACAATTTTTGAAACTTGCCATTTTTTTAACTTTTCACCCAACTCCATTCCAACCTGGTTCAACAAAGTACCCTGTATAAGATTTTTCCACAAGCCCAACCTTTCTTAACTTGATGCCTCAACTCAAAAATATTTCTCTTATGCATAATTCATATGAATTTGAAGCATTCACCAATGAAAATATTCATTGCCTTGTAGACATGGACATTTATAAATAAACAAGATCAATAACATTTTGAACCCTAATTTTCCTTGTTGATTCAAACTTTGATGGAGCCTCTGCATCTATTTATCCTATTATCATTGTTTAACACCTACACCTTGCATTGCAAGAAAGACTTTCCATCTTTTAAAATAATATTGGTAGAATGTCAGTGACACTTACTTTTGGCATGTGATTCAAAATTAGTTAAAGAGTATACCTTTCCACAACATACATATAAAATACCCTCATAGTTTATCCAACCCTCTTTCTATGAATTAAAGTAATGTATACTATAATTTTTAGCCACCATATCATTTTCTATCATCCAGGATAAAATAGAACTAATATTTTGCTCATCCTTTCTTGAGGCGTGATCCTTTCATTCTCTAGGACATGTGTTTCTTACAATGGGCTGTTCAAAACACTCATATTAAAAATCACAAGCCTTTGTCCTGTGAGTTGATTCTGGGATAATAAACATGTCAACTGCACCACTTCTTTACTTGATGATGATGAAGCATTTTACTCTAGCTAAATCATTCTTTCTATCCTTCTAAAATTTTGGAAGCATCTTCATCATTTTCAGCAGTGTTGTGAATGTTGTATTCATATCTTCCTATTTTTGATGAGCTACAAATTTTCTATGACCTCCTTGGAAATTCAGTAGTTGATGATAGCATGTTTATTATAACCCTTAGCCTGACTTTCTGTAAGGGAAGAGAAACAAAGCCACCTTCTAGCACATAGTTTCATGGATCTTCAACCTCTACACCATTACCATCTACCAGTCCTTGAACCTTTTGATCATTATTCCATCCCTCAAAATCACGAAAGAGAGTATAGTGAATGCAACCTATGGGTGAAACATAGTGAATATTATATCTTCGTTTTCGCTTGTCAGGGTGAGTTTTAAATGTAAGCCTCCATCCTAGCGCTATAAGGTGAATTTTTATTTGAATTTAATTTTAAAGTAAGATTACAATTGAGGGGACAATTGAGGGTTGCAAGCTGACAATATTGGGATATCTCTCTATCAATTACATTATTCCCTTCATCCATTGACCTTGCACCATTTCCTAATGCATTACACAATACCCTATCAATGTGTTCCTATGGATCTGCCCCGTTAGCTAATACTCTCTAGGTTCTTTACTTCCACCTCCATATAAGATGAGGAAGTCTGTATATTTGAGTAAATATAAGCTAATTTCATAGGTTCAGTGGAAAAATAATTCATAAAAGGCAGTGTCTATTTTTCAGGGTGAGCAACAAGAACTCGAACAACTTGCTTCATATATGGGAGCCACACAACCTGATCCCCCATAGTGGCAGTCCATTGCCCCAAAGTATTAATAAAATTAGACATATGTCTCCAATGATACCAAACTAGCCCAATAGCCAATCGTGCTCGCGCGAAATCTTGTTAAAAAGTAGCCAAAACCCAATGCCCATGAACACTCCAAGGCCCCTCCTTTTCATCCCACTCTTGTGTAATTTTTAATTTTATCCTATGAATTATGAGAACGTTGCCTTCATTTGGAAAAAGCACCGATCTTTCTTTATAGCCTTGTAAATCATCCAATAGATTACCCTCCCACCAACCATCACCATAAAATGCAACGACACAGAGGCCATACGTCCATCCCTCCTCTGAATCATGCGGAGTTGGAAGTGGCCTAATTCAATTCCTGTAACGTTTACTCTTCCTTCCCCTCTACTTTCTTTCGCATCACCATTGTGTAGAAAACTAGTACGTGGCTTATGTCTTATACTGGGCAGGAATTTCAAACTGTACCTTTCCCAACATGTACGTTTCACCGAGCTGTAGAATTTGGAAGTCTTCAAGAAATTTGCAATTGGGAAAATTGATAAATTGCATCGTAGTTCCCTTTTTCCACCATTTTCCTTTGTATTTCAGGATCCAGACATCGACAAATAATTCACAATTTGGAAGCAGGTCAAACTTGCAGTCAACGGTTAAATCTCCGTCGTTTTCTTTGTTCTTTTGTTTTTTACGGGATCTGACAGTGGGACAACAATTTGTAATTTGTCAAATTGTATATTATCTTTAGGTTTCCCTTTTTTACCAATTATCACACCTCCATGTGGTCTTCACCTGCCTTTTTACCAATTAGCTTTAAGAACAATTAGCAATTTAACAATTTGACGAGTGCATTTTAGCATGTGTTTCTCCAACATAATTTACCCTGGACTTCTCCCACCTCATTTATAATTGGTTAACCTATAGTCAAAATTGAAAGTTCCACCGGGATTTTATGTGGCATTTGCAATAATGTCAATTTGCATTTTGACCCAAGAACCCTGTTGTCTATTCCTAGACCCGTGTGTCTCCTTAGCAAAGCAAAACTCAAACATTGCTTTATTCCATTTATATTTCCACAAAGTAGGGGTCTTTTGTGGCGTGGCTTCTAACATCTATGTGGCCTCTATTATGTTCAATACCTTAACCATGTTCATTTGACTGCTACATTCTACTTCAACATCTATCGTAAATAGCCTTTGATGGCATGGATTAAGACATTTACGTTTACGTGGCCTCTTGGAACTTACACGTGGGCATTGTTGTCTTAAAACATTTTCTTTATTTATTTGCTACCTCCACATGGCAGGCAACGTCCTCACTAAACTTTTGGAAACAATAGTATTGTTGTTTAAATACTTACGTGGCCTTTCAAAAACCCTATATGCCGACCACCAAGAATGGGAAGATGGATTTGGAATCTGTAAGTTTACAAACTTGATCCTTCCTTAGTTATTTCTAAGTGACATCCTTGAACCCTCATGGACCTTGCAAGCTTATTAAAAAGTGAAAATATTGAACATTAGTCAAAACTAGGACTTTATAGGGTTTACACAACATGAACATGATAATTAGTTTTTTTAACAATTGTAAAAATGGAAATTTGGAACTTGGGGTGAAAACAAGATCTATTGACTTTGGGTAAACACTTGCAAATAGGAAGTAATAACTAGACAATTCAAACATTAATATTCAACAAGGGCACAAATTACTCAGTGTAATTTTGGGCACTAACACTAACTCTTGCCTAGGGATGTACACCCCCTATAGGAATGCAAATAATCCTAGAACATAAGCCCATGTGCTAACCTATTGGACCATAGAGTCAAGATTTGACCAACTTATCACTAAAAACCTATAGAAGCTTAACAAAACAAAGCAAATTGACAAAAATGGATTGGTAAGATCTAAAAATAAACACATGACAAAAACAATGAAAAGAACTATAAAAACAAAGCCCAAAGTAGAGGGGCAACAAAAAAATAAAGCAATAAAACTATACACTTATACAATACTATACATAGTCATGGACTCAGTGAAAGAAGTGTTTTAGATGTCTATCATTGACTGGCAACTGTAGTATTTCACCATCTAAGTCTCTCAAGAAGTGTGTTCCTCAATTCTACAGTCAATGGAATAGGGACCCATCCACAAGGCATCAAATTTTCTATGCTTGCCTTTCTCATCATTCTTGTTATCCCAAAGTAGAACTAGATCACCAACCTAAGAAGTTATTGGAGTGACCTTTCTATTGAATATCTTTTTGAGTCTTTCCTTGAGCTTGAGGTGTCTCTCATGAGCTTGTCTTTAAATTTCATCAAGCTCAGTAATCTAATTCATCCTATTTTCATAGTGATTGATTTGATCATCATCATCTAGTTGTTACATGAACTGATAAGATGACAAATACAAATTCATAGGCAAAACCACTTGAAATCCATAAACAAGCTCAAAAGGGTTTTTTCCTATAGCTCTCTTAGGTATGATCCTATCAGCACACAAGGCAAACTTTAGTTGTTCACCCCATTTCTTCTTATTTACTTCCAAAGTTCACCTAATGATTTTAAACAAGTTTTTGTTACTAGATTCTGCTTGCCCATTCCCCTGAAGGTTGTAATTGGAAGCATAAATCAATGTGATCCTATACTCTTTGCATAATTCTACTAAAGGTTTAGCTTTGAAACTCATGGTATTATCAATGATTATTTTGATAGACACACCAAATCTACAAATAATATTATTTAATAAAAGATCCATAACTACCTAGTGTGTAGCCTTATTCGTAAGGATCACTTCAACCCATTTCATGAATTAGTTAGTTGTAACTAGTATCGATCTATGTCTAGTGATTGACGAATCAACAATTTCCCCAACAAAATCCATTCTCCATTTTCTAAATGGGCCTTCAATCATCATAGGCTATAAGAGAAGAGAACTAAAAGCTTTCATCCTCCCCACAAAGAGTTAACATTTCTCATATTTTATAACTTTCTGACACTATTACAAAAACAATAATATATGATTAAAAAACTACTAAATATTGCATATAAATGATCAAACATGATCATGTGACTATTAGTAGTTTATTGTCAGTCATTTATAATGTGACCGAATTGATGATTAAACCATTTTTAGTCATTTATTAGTTGTTTGGATTGATCTATTTGGTAGTATATTTAGTCATTGATTGCAGTAATTTGGTCACTTATTTAGTCATTTTTTATTCATTGAATATTTAGTCATTAATTTAGTCATTGATTGTTGTTAATTGATCACTTGTTTAGTCATTTTTATTAACTGATTTTTGTCCATTGGTAGTGTATTTAGTCATTAATTTTAATAATTATTTTGATCAATTTGGGAGTATATTTAGTCATTTTATTCACTATTTTCACTGGTCATCATTGTGTCCTGATCACATTTGGTATGAGTATTTTGAAACAACAATATAATGAGATCACATGAGGCAATATATGATTAAAAAAACTATTAAAAATGTAATATAGAAATATATCAAAGAAAATTAATATCACACGAGGAAGCCTCAATCTTTTAAGGCACATTCTCACATGGTAAATCCTAGCAAGCTCTTTCACATGTGCAATCATTATAGGATCAACCTACATTTTACTAAAGATTGGGTGTGGGCTTTGAAAGTTTCTATATTTTTTGATTCAATTTTTGTTAATCCTTAGTGGTGTTTCACTTTTTTTGGGTCCCTTTTCAGTTGTGCAACAATTTGGTGAAGATTTTAGTCATGGAAAGAGAAAAAGTCAGAATTGAGCTGTTATCATGTGATGAAACCAAAGTGGATTCTATAATTTGGATTATATGTTATGAAGGTTGAATTTATCATTTTCTTGAATGTTTGAATGGATATGATGAGAACATCTCCATTCAGTTTGCTTCAAGATGGGATGGTGACCATAAAGTTCAGGTTTAAGGTATAGATTTTGTTATTAGTGAGGATTCGATTGCTAAGGCCTTAGGTTTATGTTAAGAGGGTATAAGATTTAAAATACTTACCAAATTTCAAGACCTAGAGGGGTTGAAAAAAAATCATTGAAGGAGAAGCGTCAGTGAAGTTGCAAGGAGGCTTTGATAGAGAAATCTTGCTTAATTCTTGGGATAACGTATGCTTCACCATCATGAAATATTTTACCTTTAAAGGTCACTTTAATTTTTTTTATCATTACCATTTTCCTCTTTTGAATCACTTTTGTCACAAGGTTTTGGTTAACTTCCCTTTTTTCTCTTGTCATCCTTAGATACGTCTGTTAAGTCTATCAAAAATTCCTTGGAAAAAAACCTAGATGCCTCTGCCATTCCACTCCACAAAGGTATTATATTCAAGTTTTATCACTTTCACTTTGCATTTTGTCCCTCTAAGTATTTAAAAGTGTAGATGTTAGATAGTTCCTATGACAGTGACCCTAATGAATATCACATTCCCCTGAGAGTGGGTCTTCATGGTTCCCTACCCTTTTCCAAGAACCTTGTTCCCCCCTCTTCATTTGGGCTTTGGTTTTCCCTCCTTGATAGCTGTGAATTCCACAACCCTTAACCCTTCTCACTCTTTGGTTGTTGAAGGGCTATGGGAGATAAAAAATAACCCTTCCTTTTCTAGAAATAAGAAAAAGGAAATCAATTATTCAAATCAATTCTTAGAAGATCACTCAGGGAAAGAGTAAGAATAAGAAAGAGGTGGGGGTGGAACCTCAAAATTTGTCTAGTGACAAAGAGAACTTGGAGGCCTAGATGCAAGGTTTGGAGGCTGCAGAGGAAGGGTCTGGTTTTAAATTTTAGATTTGTACAAAAAGAAAGATGAATATCAGGAGATCTATGGGATTGGTAGGAGGAAAATTTTTGTTGGTAAAGACTGTGTATGATCCCTCTACCTTTTATGTAGGGGAGGAAGTAGGTAAATTAAAAGATAAACCTAATCTTGATCAACAATTGGAGGAGGAAACCAATTATTTTGAGGAGATGAATGAATCTACTTATGATTCTGATGAGGATTTCATGGATACCAGTGAAGAGGAGAGCCATACTGAAAGAGATTTAAAGGAAGTAGTGAAGAAGGGTTTGTACTCCCTTAAGGATAAAATTAAGGTGCTAACCACTATTTGATTGAAAGTTTTCCACCATCTAGCTTCTTCCCCATTGATTATGCAAGACCTCCCAAAAGAAGATAGAGATATAGAAGGAAAAATTGCCAACATGGAGGACCTTCTCAAGTTCATCAAATAAGATTGGAAATTTTTTTAATCAAAAACTAGTGTTTTTGTTATGGTTAATCCCTAGTCTATTTGTTGTTTCCTATTTTGCTTTTGTCTGTCTACCTTTTTTGGCTATTAGTGGCTTTTGGCCTATTTTGCTTCCCCTTGGGCTTTCTATACTTTGGCTCTACACCCTCTTCATAGGTTTATAATATCAAAAATGTATAATCGATGTAATTATAAATGCTCACTTATTGAAAGAATAATTTAGAAAACCTTCAATATTGATTATAAATGATGATTACATACACCCATTACACTATTTTACTTATTACATTCTACAGTTAGGGGTATCTTTTCAGCTTCCACTGGACACATAAGTAGTAGTAGTAGTATAGATATTTTAAATATATCTATCTAAAAAATGAGGAGAGATGTCAAATTTTAAACTCCTATTTTAGATTTATCACATACCATACTGATTTAGACTCCATTAACTTCTTCATTAATTTATAGCTGACAAGAGTATGAAAAAATTTAAGTTGTAATATTAACTACAAAAAAAGTATTTTCAATTAGGTTATAGATTGCTTAAGTCACATTCAATTAATTAATAAGAGTACCTTAATATTAGGCACAATAAAAGTATCTCCAATTATGTTGTTAACTAATTATATCACCTCTAATTACAATACTAACAATAGTCCTAGATTCATGTGGCCATGCGACTTTTAAATGGCCCATGTTGTATGGTAGTGATCCTTAATTTTATTCACAAACCACATAAAATGCATAAATATTATTATTTTCAGTATGTATAGCATGACTATTATTAATCCATGAATATTTCTCATGAATCAACATTTACAATATTAGGGAATATAGCTTACTCTAATTTGAAACTTCTGATGAGTTAATAAATATTTGGGTATTATATATAGGTGCCACCAAACATATGGCATAATGATGAGACTTCAAAACATATGACATAAAACACAAAAAACATAATCAATCACTCATGTGCACATAATGAAACAACTATTAAGAAGGAAAAATATTTAAATTTTATTGAGAAAAGGTATTCTTAAAATAGATACAAGACAAAAATATGTGTCTTTGCTTTGAAAAATGTGTTAATACAAAGTGTGTTTCTCAATGCTGTGACTAAAAAGAGTAAGTTACAATACCTTTTTTCACTTATACAGCTCTGAAATAGACAAAAACACTAAGAATATCCTTGAACAACACATTCAAACTATTGCATAAAGCAATGGGCCAAGCTATCTAACAACTAGCACATTATAAACATCAACTATGTCATTTTTTTCAAATATTTTAATGGCCATTATGTGAATTTCCCTTATTTCTCTTTTAGATTGGACAACTCCATCTATTTTTTATTCATAAGTAAGGGGTATGTTACTTGTGACCTTTAAAATATTTACATTTGCATATCTTATTCCTTTCAATTTGACTCCATGTGTAATAAATAGTGAGTGAATTTTCCCAATGCGCACAACAACACCATCAAATGGATCTAGCCCCTGAATTTTATCCCCTTCTTAGAGTTTATCAATAAATGTTTGCAAAAATAAAGAAAATATACATTATATTGAGATATAAAACACATATTATGTTATAAAATAGAGTGGGGTAATGGTCACATATCGAGTTGCAGAGGAAATTTGAACCGATTCTAGGTTCTTCAAGAAGAAAATGGTGACTTGAGGAAAAGGGATTCACATGGTGTTGATGGAAATTTAGGATATGGCAGAGTTGAAGCAAGTCAAAGGGAGAAGATTTTGGTTGTCAATTCTCTTTTGAATGTTGAAGGTGCTTATGCGTGAAGCTAGGATGGAAGAATACCCTTCCCAATGATATAATGACTTTGTTTCAATATTGGCCTAATATCAAAAGACATTCTACTTATCATTTTTTATGGTTGATAAGTCCCAAAATTCTAATCTAGGAACTCTGGAAGGAATGAAATAGAAGATTGTTCCAAGACAAGGAAATGAGTCTAAAATCCCTCCAAAATAAGATTGAAGTATTGTGGAAATAGTTAACAACAAATTAAACTCTATTAATTTAAAAAAAAAATTAAGCATGAAGAATGATAAAACATTGGGACAAATAACTAATAACTATTATATTACCTCAATTAATTCAACACAACTATGATGATTGTACTACACCTTCTTGTCCAGTTCATCATGATCACTGTCAACATTGACAACTCTATTGACATCATGAAGGAATTTTTATTTTCATGCTGCTTTGATAAAATTGCTTTGCATGTAGTTTAACCATCATGTAAAAAAATATACAAAGCATTCAATAGTCAAGTAAAGAATGCAAGCTATAAATTTGTCCAAAAGAACATTTTATAGATCACTCCAACAATAAAGAAATTAGGTTGGATTCTGCAATGCTCACATTTCAATAATATACATATTAAGAGGCATTTGTATATAGAATTTCTAAAAAAGAAGAAATAAGATCAATAGAGCCTCTTACCTCAGCTGAATCTATGGATTTATGCTCATTTCATGTAGAAATTATAGGGTTAATGGAGGCAACCAACTACAAAACTTGCTAAGTGAGACTGAATATGCAACTCATTACTTGTTGGTACCCTTCATTTGATTTGACATGATCTAGATAAGCTCCTACTGGGCATTTGATAGATGGATGTGAAATTTCTATTGAAGAACTAGATTTCCACTTCATCCCATTATTAGATTTACTAGGTCGATCTAGTGTTGCCTTATAATTGACAATATCTTCTACCCCTGCTTCTCTATTACTATTTTACACCTAAAATACAATGTCAATTTTAACATATAGTCAGTTCAATAAAAAATAGAAATAAATAACATAATTTACATTGAACTAAAAAGCCATACACTTACTGTAAATTTGTCCATTTTGTCTTGCAACCCACCTCGGCCAAATGTATATCCAGCCCTCACATTCTCTCTTACTCTCTTGCCTCTATTACTATTTACCAAATATTATTCAAAATGCATACTTTATTTCAATGCCTCCCACTTTTTGGGAGATAGAGTGGAGTCTAACCTCTCTTTTCCCTCCATGATTTTTTTTTGCAATTGTATCTAAAATTGTTCATCAAAATTCTCATCTTTTGCTTGTAATATTTTCTAGAGATTTGTCCACCATTAGTATCAAAAGTATTTTCCATTTTTTGTATAACATTTTACACAATTCATGGATATTTCTCTACAAAACTTGATTTGCAAATATCCAAATGGATCCGACATCTTACACCCAACTCAAAGTCCCACTTTAAAACATTTAGCCCAATAAGATCACCATCTCTTGATAACTCAACCAAAAATGGATTCTTGCCTTCTAATTTTCTTTCTTTTGCATTCCTCTTTATAGGTCTATACAAATCTTGACTCAATATTTGTCTTTTTACAAAAGAAGATACATCTTATATTAAAACACTACCAGTATTTCTAGCTGATCCACTAGTTCCATCAAAAGTTCTAGATACAACATGTGCACTCTGAGGCATAACAGATGCAAGCAGTCTCTCTTCATGACTTTCAATAACTAAAAATTCATGCTCCTTAGCCACATTAGGGGTGGCATGAGTAGATATATTAGTACCAGTCTCCATATATTTCACTTCAAACACATCCTTTAATGTTGAATAAATCATTTGCATACTTATTGTTCCTTTGCTCTAATTTTTTTCAATAATCTCTCTTAGACTTTGTGCTAAGAGATTATCATGATGTTGTACATCACCATGTACTATATCAGGATACACATCACCATGTGCTATATCAAGCTACACATCACCATGTGCTATATCAAGCTACACATCACCATGTGCTATATCAAGCTACACATCACCATGTGCTATATTAGGCTATACATCATCACAACTATTATTTTTACCAACTACATTTGTTGAATCATAAATGCATTGGCTTCTATGAGATGGTGACACTGTATATTTTCTTCCCTTTTGTTTTTTCTTCACATTTTTTTTGCATTCTTTTTCAAGCCTATTAAACAAAAGAAAATATCATATTATGTCTTATATACATAAAGCTCTTGCCTATAAAATTTTATTAAACACTATTAAATAAATAATATATTACTTAGTGGATTTACAACTTGCCTATTTATCAAACTAAGAGATGATAAATATTTATTATTCTTGGCCACTTCTTCTCTATGAAATCACTCATAATATATCAATGAAATTTCAGCATTATGATCACTATCATCAACTAATATATTCTTTACAATTCTTTTCCTCATTTCTTGAAGTCCAAATAAATAATAATGTATAAATCAATAACTTGAATCAGTAAAAATTTATTGAGTTCATAAGTTAAAATGGAAACTTAAAATAGAATTTAGTTTATGGATTAAAAACAGTTTGTAGTAAAAAACCAAGAAGATGTTTACAATTATAGGTATTAGACTATCAATATGAATATCCATTGTTTCAACTGGATATTGACACTTATGAATACTAATGATTCTTGTCTACATCTACTTGATTTTATTCCTCATCATCATCTATGAAATACAATACATTCTCTCTCATAATCTCTTTATTGGTAATCAACATCTCTTCTTCAAACACTCCATCATGGTCTTCATCCACTTCTTTGAATGTTTCTTGTAAATTAACATATATCACATTATGCATTATATCAATAACTTCTATGCATTTTAATTTGGAATGAGACTCTATTTGAATGACATACAGCCATCTTAGGATTCTTACATCATCAATTAGAAATTATTGGTTCATTTGAAGAGGGAAAACATATGGCTCATCTATCTCTAATAAAAATTGTCTTGTATTTGTGCATATAAATCCATACTCATCAAATTGTACTGCATATGGTCAGATCCACTTACATTTTAATAATATAAGACTATTTTCACCAAAATCCACTTGAATAATTTCTTGGATGAATCCAACATAAAATTTATTCTCAGTTTCATAAATAAATTTAGTACTAACAACACCATAACAATTTATCTTTCCTTTGTCTTTTTCTTCCACTCTTAAATGACTACTATAGGCCCACATTCCACAAAAATGCATAGCATATAAATGTGGAGATTGTGAAAGCTCACTTTCCTCTATTTTTATATCTTGACCATCTTCTTTTTCATCATTTATTGTATTAGCAATTCATTCTTCAAATTTTGGAAAAGAATCACCTCCAATCAAATCATGACGTTTGTGCTTTTAAGGTCGATGTTGCATCCAAGCTTGATTCTCTTCTTCATATTTGTTACATAGAATATTAACATACAAATTTTAATATTAATAATATAAATGTGTAAATACAATTGATTAAATAAATTATTGTGTAATTTTTTTACCTATGCCACTTATCAAACAAACATGTGTTTTGAAGAATATAGGCATGCATTGCACTTCTTTCTTGATGTGATAGCTTCAAGTGACATCCATTACCTTATAATACTTCACTTGAAACTCTCTCATCTTTGTCATCATCCCATACATGTTGATTGACATTTGAAAAATACTTCATATATTCTATGCAAAATCCCATGGCCTTTTGCATTGAATATCCCTTAGCCATGTTGCCTTCTAGTTTTTCCCTAGTATGAATAAATTTTTTCAAAAGCTTCATATATCATTATATAGGATACATCCATCTCATTCCTACTAGGCCACAATGCTCTAGTTCATATTCTAGATGTATCAGAAGATGCATATAAATGTTAAAGATTATTGGGAAAATTCCCGTTCTAATGAACAAAGGACTTCAACAACCTCTTCCCTCAAACTATCAAAGTTCAAAGGATCTAATACATGTAAAATAATTATATTTAGTATTAGGCCCAACCTTATAATTACCAATCTTGGCCCCTTTGCCAAACTTGATATATTTAACACAATAGGTAAAATATTCTTGATTATGACATGATAGTCATGTGTCTTGAGGCCTCTTAAGCCATTAATGTCAGTTTAGATTTTATTACTACTACTTACATATCTAGTGGGAAAGTGAGTTTGAGACATCAACTATAAGAATTGTGCATGTTTTTCCTTTGTCCATACATAAGGTGCACTAGGTTTTCTATATTTTTCATCATCACATTTTTCAACCCAAAGATGTCAGTGAATATTTAGTTGTTGAAACTATTCATGTGATGAAATAGTATCAAAATCACCAAAAAGAGTTCTCTATAATAACATAGGCTATATTTTTATTAGTATGCATAAAGTCATCAGTATGCCTAATGGCTATATCCTTAAAGTATGGAAAATTATATTAAATACACAACCTTTTTAACATCACTTTCATTACATGGATCATATCTACTACTAGAAATCCCATCATTTTTAATAAATGACCTTCCTTTTTGTCCATTCTCAATAATGTAATCACCCATTATTAGCAATGGTGCTTCACAATTCTCTTTTTGACCATTGAAACATGTTTTTTGTTGATGATATGGATGATCCATTTTAAGGTAAGCACAATGTCTACAATAAATACACTTACGCAAACTTCTTGAGTGCCTCATAAAATCCTTAAAGTTTCAAGCAAGACATCCATGGTATCCATGAACACTAAGACCAAACAATGTGCTATATGCAGGAAGATCATGAATCATAAACAATAAGGAAGCTCTTAAAGTGAATTTTATTGAATGACCATCCCTTGAAGATTAAATTGATTTAATTCATTTCCACAATTCTATTAGCTCATCATATAATGGTTCTAGATAAGCATCGATTGTATTTGAAGTCACACTTTACTTTCTTGGTATAATCAATGATAGCATTAAATAAAATGGTTTAGTTGTTAACCATGGAGGCAAGTTATAATTTATTAAAACATTGGCTAGGTTGACCATTTAGTACTTTGATCTAAGAATGGGTTCACCCCATCTAGAGCCAAACCCAACCTTATATTACATGGATATTAAGAAAAATCAGGCCATCTATTATCAACTTCCATCCATGTCTTAGAATCATGCACATGTCATTATTTTCCATTAGCACTCTTATTTTGGGCATGCCATTGCATAAGTTCATCAATGTCTCTACACCTATACATTAAGAGTAATCATGGGATTATCAAAAAGTGGTGAAGAACCTTTCTAGGAACCACAACTAATTTCAACCCTTGTCTATACCTCACTTCATGACATTTTGGACATTAACTCTCACTTTCAAGATTATTTTGAAACAATACACAACCATTCACACATGTGTGGATGTTTTCATACCCTAAGCCTAGCTTAGTGATTTGCTTTTTACATTGACTTGATTTTGTTGGAAATGTGAAGTTAGGTGGTAACAATGAACTTAACAATGGCAATAAATGATGTACACTCTCATTTGTCCAACAAAACACCACTTACAAGTAAAATTTTTGAAGGATTGTTGTCAAATGACTTAACTTGCAATTATCATATATAGGCTTTAAATCATCCTCCATCAACTTGGCCTAATCATCATTTAGACCCACATTCAACATTCTATCAACTTTAAACCCTTCATCTAACATTGTTGCTTCTTTATCTATGTTTGGTACCACTTTATCTATGTTTGTTACCTCTTCATCTCTCACACTCTGCAATTCTATCATATATTCATAATAATTTTAAACCCAAGGGCTTATACTAATATGCCCATATCTTATCATATGTTGATAAATCAGATTTCTTTTTCTCACCTTTCCACCAAGATAGTCATTACATGGACATGGATATTTATCCATGTCCCTCTTGTTGGGTACTCTCTCATCAAATGCATGGTATTTATCTATAATCAACCTTCAATGTTGATCCATTTTTAATTTTATACACATAGCAATATAAATATTTTGGAGAAAAAATCAAAAAACCAAAAGTTCAAGATTTTTTGAAAATATCAGGGATAAATAAGATTTTTTAAAAAATGTAAAAAAATGTATACTAAAAGATAAAAAATATATATTTTAATTGAAAGGCATTTCCATAACAATATAGTTAAAGAGAGAAATAAAATAGAGAGTTTAACTAATGAATTGTATAAAATATATTTTTGTATTTTATATTCAAATTGTTGATTATATTGCATTGCACATCTTTCAAACTCAAAGTATTACTTCACATTGCATAACTAATAACTAGATGTTGATAGATGAAAAAATTTAAATTACAATAAAGTTTTTACAAAGTCAACATAAGGAGTTATGTAATTACTTCACATTGGATAAATAATAACTAGGAGTAGCTACCAATTGCATTTACTTGTCATGACATTCCATAAGACCACATTTCTTTGAGGCATTTTTTCAAATAGTTCACTACCTTGTCTATGCTACCATATTTTTCATACATGTCTACCAAAGCATTTTATCAAATAGTTCACTACCTTGTTTCTATGGCTAAAATCCTAAATCAAGTGCTTTCAAAAAAGCTATGGATGCTTGTAAAAAATCTATCAAAGCATAATAGTAAGTAATAGCATCGAAAAGTTGTGAACTAGTTGGAAAAATGCCTCAAAGAAATGTGGTCTCATGGTGATGGAATGCCATGACAATCCATAACAATTCACTTTTCATGGCATTCCATCACAATGAGACCACATTTATTTGAGGATTTTTTGAAAAAAATCATAAAATTCATCCCAAGAGTCCATATTTTTTTACAATTATTCTAGGAGTCATTCATAAGCATCCCATATTATGTCCATGTGAAAGACCTTTGTATTTTGATCATTGATGTTTTTTTTGTCTCTTACCACAACCCCATAGTACATTCAAATATCTTTGGTGGGTGTATGAGAACCAAAGAAATGAAAATATAGTTATTACTTCCTCGTAGCATGTAAGAACTTTACTTATGGTGTTGTGATATACAAAGACTGGTTACCACAACCCCATGAACGTCTAAAAAATAATTGGTAGGCTGACAGTAAGAGTTTGAGTAGCATATAATATAAATGCCTCAAAGAAACATGGTCTCATGATGATGGAATACCATGACAATCCATAAAAATTCACTTGTCATGACATTCATCATGGCATTCCATCACCATTAGACCACATTTCTTTGAGGCATTTTTTATAAAATTTATAAAATTCATCTTAGGAGTCCATATTTATTTTTCAATTATTCTAGGAATCATTCATAAGAATCCCATATCATAACTATGTGAAAGACATTTATATTTTGATCATTGATGTGTTTTTTGTCTCTTACCACAACCCCATAGTACATTCAAATAGCTTTGGTAGGTGTGTGGGAACCAAAGTAAGTGAAAAGATAGTTACCATTTCCTCACAACATGCAGGAAATTCACTTGTAGTGTTGTGGTATATAGAGACTAGTTATGATGGCATTGTGGAGGTCTCAAAAGTAATTGGTGAGCTGGCAGCAAGAGTTTAAGTAACATATAATATAAATACCTCAAAGAAATGTGATCTCCTGGTGATGAAATTCCATGATAATCCATAAAAATTCACTTGTCATGGCATTCCATCACCATGAGACCACATTTCTTTGAGGCATTTTTTTCAAAATTCTTATAATTCATCTTAGGAGTCCATATTCCTTTTAAAATTATTCCAAGAGTCATTCATAAACATCCCATATCATGTCCATGTGAAATACATTTGTACTTTGATCATTGATGTATTTTTTATCTCTTACCGTAGCCTCAGAGTACATTCAAATAGCTTTGGTAGGTGTGTAGCAACCAAAGGAAGTGAAAATATAGTTACCACTTCTCTATAACATGTAAGAACTTCACTTTTGATATTGTGGTATTTAGAGACTATTTATTACAACCCCGTGGAGGTCTCAAAAGTAATTGGTAGGCTGATGGCAAGAGTTTCAGTAACATATAATATTTCATCATGACCCTGAAACAAACAAAATGTTGACCTACGATGATGCAATAAGAGTAAACAGTAAAGGTTCACTGCAGCCTCGTAGTGGATACGAAGATAGATGATGGTATGGTAGTAATGGTAGATGTTAGGTTGTGGAGCTAAAATCTTCACTGATGCAGACATGGAGAAGGCCATTGGAGGAGTTGATGGAGTGTCACAGACACCGGCATCAATCAGGCCAACTAATGTCGGTAGGGAAGAGACAGGAAGCAACCGACGTCGGTCAGAAGTCGACAACCCCCAGGCAGTAGGGACCGATGTCGCTCACCTGTGTGGTTCGACTGCGAGTATATTACGGGCAGTTGGTTGACGAACCAAGTGTTTGCATGTTTAGAGCTAATTTTAGACTGAGAGCTGTGGATCTAATTATTATAATTAGGTGTCTAATTATTGTTTGGATGAGATCTATATAATAGACTCATAGATTGTATTGTAAGTTGTTCTAGTTTGAGTTGAGCAAAGTTTTCTACTTCTGTGTGTGAGGTGAGCAATGGTGTGTTCCTCCTAGTGCCACAGTACCAAGGTGGGTGCTAGATTGGAGAATCAGCAGGGTTCTTCAGGAGTGTATGATCTTGGTCATCAGGTGAGCATGGCTTCTATAGGAGATCTACATGGTAAGTAAGATCATTGATATGTAGGTGTATGTGTGTGCAAGGTCAAGGTTCATAGATGTGCAAAACCAGATTGATTTGCAGGTGTGTAAAGTTAGAGAGGACAACAACACAACAGGGAGCAGTATCAAGAGAGATCTATTTGGAGTACAGGTGTGTACTCAGAGCAAAGAGGAAGGCAAGGAAGATCCTTTCATAAGTAAGGTCTATTGAGGTGCAGGTTCAGGGGAGATCTACTTGGAGTACATTGAGTACTTGTGGAGTGCTTGGAGCACTTGTGGTGTGCGTGGAGCATAGGTATAAGGTGAACACCAACTCAGTGTTTGAGTTGGGTGTTGGGACCTAAGAGAGAGAGCTTTGAGGAGAGAATTACTGTTCACTTGAGGTGTGGGAAGCCTCTGAAGAGGTGGTGGAGAATAAGTGGCATCTTCTTTATTGTATTCTTTTCTGTAAGAGTTTTAATACAAGTTGTGTATTGTCTCTCATATCTTGTGTTATTTCTGGATTCTAGTTACTTGTTAATTCTGGTTTATTCCGCATATTAAGTTGCTTGTATTTGGTAATCAATTGTGTGCTTTCGGTTATTAATATCCCAACAATATATTGTTATTTTAATCAATATGATGTATGTATGGGAGGTGGCTTAATGTTACTATAACTTTATATGAGTTGGATGGATGACCTTTGATTGGACTTTTATGTAATGAACTTGGAAACTATATTTAATTGAGGATTGGTGGATTGGGTGGGGTTGGTTTAGGTATTTTAAAATGGTTCCCTAAGTTTTATTTATATTTCTATATATATACTTAATTTTTAAAATTGAATGATATTAGTATTGTGGTTGATTTTTTAATGTGGAGACCAATTTTTTAAAGTTTCATAACAATTATTATGTTTATGTTTTTAGTATAATAGCATATAATATCATAATGTTTTGTGACCTTTTATAGTCATTTGTCATTTATTAAAATTATCAAATTTGAATTCAAAATCACTTATAAATAGACAAGTGTTGTAACTGATTTCACACATAAGTATTATCAATTACACACTTAACTTTCAACATATTCATAATATATGAGACACATATTTATTTATTTCAATATTCTCATCAATTTTGTTATTCTATCACATAGTGTCTCACTGTTAAAGGGTCGGTTAATGGACATTAGCCACCCAAACCCTAATATACATAGTTAAATATATTAACTCTCTAGAGTCTGCACTTTATATTTTTCATATATTTTCCTTAACACTCTAGGTCAAAAATTTAACTATAAAAGGTACATATGGATCAAAAAAATGAATTATCTACTCAAGAACCCTATTAGGAGAATTTTATATGATCATGGCAACCATCTCCTACCAAATCTAAATGTTAGAGCCATAATAATCACCACTGTAATTGCACATTTATAGGGTCAGATTTTTTATATAAATTTTATGTAACACTCTATACAATATATGTTATTTCTATCTATTTTTGTATCTTCGATAAGGTCTTATAGGCTATCAGTAAGTGGTAAAAGTTATATAATTATTTCCCATTCTCCCACCATAGTCAAGTCCAATACTTGTGGTGATATGGTAAATAGTGAAGGGATGTCGAATGATACCGCAATCTCTTGATGGTCAAATCAAAGGTTGATGGTAACATGATATGAGGTATAAGGGGTAACATGTATCCCACCATCCTGTGATGACGTGTATCAAATCTTTCAAGATGGCGGTAAGTGGTGAAAGATGTGGTATAACCATCCATAATCTCTCACGGTCTCATAATAGATCTAACTAGGTCTTGTAGTGATACGATAAAGTATTAAATGATGAAATGACTATATCACCACCCCATAGTGGTTATAATTTATGCGTATGATTGAAGTTCCCACCAAATGATTGGATTAGACCAAATCAATGGTTTGTGTTCAAAAGACTTGAATGCTAAATATATTAACTCTCTAGAGTCTGCACTTTATATTTTTCATATATTTTCCTTAACACTCTAGGTCAAAAATTTAACTATAGAAGGTACATATGGATCAAAAAAATGAATTATCTACTCAAGAACCCTATTAGGAGAATTTTAAATGATCATGGCAACCATCTCCTACCAAATCTAAATGTTAGAGCAATAATAATCACCACTGTAATTGCACATTTATAGGGTCAGATTTTTTATATAAATTTTATGTAACACTCTATACAATATATGTTATTTCTATCTATTTTTGTATCTTCGATAAGGTCTTATAGGCTATCAGTAATTGGTAAAAGTTATATAATTATTTTCCATATTCCCACCATAGTCAAGTCCAATACTTGTGGTGATATGGTAAATAGTGAAGGGATGTCGAATGATCCCGCAATCTCTTGATGGTCAAATCAAAGGTTGATGGTAACACGGTATGAGGTATAAGGGGTAATATGTATCCCACCATCCTGTGATGATGTGTATCAAATCTTTCAAGATGGCGGTAAGTGGTGAAAGATGTGGTATAACCATCCATAATCTCTCACGGTCTCATAATAGATCTAAATAGGTCTTGTAGTTATACGATAAAGTATTAAATGATGAAATGACTATATCACCACCCCATAGTGGTTATCATTTATGCGTATGATTGAAGTTCCCACCAAATGATTGGATTAGACCAAATCAATGGTTTGTGTTCAAAAGACTTGAATGCTGAGATTTATCAATTTTGTGGCATGAACTAGAGTAATGGCAAATGACCAGGTTCATAGTAGAATAAAATTTAGAATTTCTTTATATTTCATCATTCAAGTAAATTTAGTGGTGATTATAGATAATGAATTCAATATTTTTATGCAAACTTCAACCATCTTCTAATCAAGTAAGTTTGCCTCATCACTCTCTTCATAAAAGTTTGTATTTAGTTGTTGCTTTGTTTTCAACTAGTCTGGTAGAGCAAGTGACTATTAAAACCGTAGTTCATAAAAGCATTAAACTATGACACCTAAGATATTTTAGTTTTCAAGTAAGAGCACTAAACCCCCTGTTCCCAAGAAATAGTCCCTTCAATAGTCACTGTTAGACATTTTTCCAAATTTAGTTGAGAAAGGGCATAAAACATTTTCATGGATGTAGCATATGGGTGTTGGGATGCTAGAGTCCCTATCTCAAGATGGAACCTTTTTTGGTATTTTTGTGAAAAGAAAGATGGATAGGGACTGGTTTTAAACCCATAAAATTTAAATTTATCTCATTGGTGTAGATACCTTAGAGGAGTTAAAAGCATATTTGAAGGCTAAATATTCTTTGAAATCAGGGACAAAAAGGGTTTGTGATCTAGAGGGTCACATGAACTTTGTTAGACAAGTCATCCATACCAGGATGTAGATATCCCATTAAATCAATTTTGACGAGGATGTGATAAAAAAATTGTGTCACTTTTGAAGAGGTATATAATAGGAAAAGAAAATGGGAAATTTTGAAGAAGATTGAGGATGGAAAAAGAAAACAAAACCCCAATTTTTTAGTATTTTTTGTTGAAGAGAAGGACCCTTTGAAAAGAATAGATTTGATAATTGATAATTTTGAAAAAATATTTGGCAAGTCTAAGAAATATCCTATAAAGGCTACCAACCTCCCTACAAAAAGCCAATAGGAGTTATGATTCAATAGCCTAGTCTAGATGCAATGTCAGTGCAAGATCTAACTATTCCTATTTTACCATATGCCAAAAGGCAAAAGACTGATGATGTTTCTCCATTGGTCTATATGAAGTGACTAAAGGAGATGGTGACTCTAAGGAGGTGGCTAGTATTTTAAGGCATATAGGAGAGGAAGAAGAAGTTGATCAACCCCTTATTGGTCAAGAAATAGAAGCACACAAACCAGAAGCAAGAATGGATGAATAGGCACAAGGTGAACCTGAACTACAAGAATATGAAAGGGTTGTGGCTTCTATGAGGTTCATTAAGGATGATGATTTCATCAATACCCTAAAATTCAAAGATTTTTGGCTCAAAATGAAGATGAAATAATTTAAATAAAAGGTGGAAATAAATAGAATGGGTGTTGATGAATCTCATCATGATCAAATTGTGACATAAACTTTCAAGGATTTGAAAATTCATGAAATAAATGTTAGCCCTGATGAGGCTAAATAAATGGTTTTAATGAGTAATATGTTGATTACCCCTAGCCTTAAATTGAATAAAATGTTTTTTAGGACCAAGTGAGAAATCAAGATGACCCCATGATGGTTTCTGAGTTTGATTATGAGGATGGTGTTAGTGGTTGTGGGTTTAACCCAAAGACAAAGACTCTAGCAATATGGGTCACACAGAAGAACACCAGCAAGCCAAGATTACTTGATGTAGTTTAGAATTGAGGGGAACAATTGTGGTGAATTTTTTTTAGGATACATCAGTGCTTGAAGCTGCCACCCTTATTGTGCACTTTGTAATGTTCACATAAGTTGTTGTCAATAAAATGGAGCAAACATTGCTTGACTATGAAAAAACTCAAATTGAGATGAATGATGAAGTGAATAGGCTATATTTGTCAAATGTCAAACTAAAGAAGTAGTTGAAGGGTGTTTATTCTCAAATCCAAGAAATTGTGCCATACCAAGCCCCTGTGCCATAAATAAATAGTGATAATATAGTCCCAGTTGATCATTTGAATGCATTGAAGTTGAAGTTGGAGAAAGAAATTGAAAATTTGAAAAAGCAAAATGATAAGACAAAAGATGAGGCCAAATTGAAAATCCTTGAGTTGTTTGAGAAGATATTGGAATATAGAGTAAAATTGGAAGTTGACAAGTTAGGAGATGTGCATGAATGCTATTCTCACTCAAGCCAATATAGAAGATAATGAAAATGATCTTGGATGAATTTTAGTATGTGAATGGTGAGAGACAAAAAATGTAGGAAAAGATTGATTCTTTTGCTACCTTTAGACACCACTTTATTCCTTCTATTTTGACAAAGGATAAAAAGATCAAAGGTTTTGATGCATAGAAAAGTGAATATGGTCAAACAATTTTTCAAGTAATTGATTTCTTGAAAAAAGATCAAAACATAAATATTCTCAGTTTCAATGTCATTTTGGATAGAGTAATTGAACTAGATGTTGGATATGCAAAGTTCATCATTGATGTCAAAGTGATGATAGATAAAAGATGGAAGGATCACTAGACCATCCTGCTCTAGATCCAAGAATATGAGTGGCCTAATGATTTCATAGTGTACCAAAGGGAGAATCAGTATTTGACAACTGAAGAATAAGCAAGCCAAGTATGTAGAGGAGCAATGAGCATCAGGTTGGCATCAACATGGCACCAACAAATTTTGGATGTCCTCATGTTTTGTATTTTTCTTATTTTTATGCTTTCCAATATGTATTAAAAATATATTTGGTAGTCTTTTTAAGACTTGTCAAAAGGTTTATGTTATAATAGGTCATATTAAGGGGTGGGTATATGAAAAGTCATTTTTTTGAATGTGAAAGGTCTGAATCTTGTAGCATCCTTCACCCCTATAAGAAGGAAATTAAGACCTTGGGAAAGCTATCTAGGAATTTGATTTTAGAAAAAGACATTGTAAGGCTTGCTCTTCAAAGATATATCAATAAAATCAAACCAAATTTCTCTAGTGTCATATATCTAGTTCTCAAATTCTTCTTGAATATTCATGTTATACTTTATCTAGTTGTCTCCATTTTTTTTCTCCTTATTATTTGAATTAAGATATCAAGTATATGTTTAGTTATTCTAAACACATTTGTTGTTTTTGGGTGGTTTATCTAATTTGGTTTCCTCAAGGAGGGATTAAATTCCATTGAATAAATCAATGTAACTTGGAGGATTCAATTTGGATAATTAAGAAGAGCTAGGTAATAATAATCTTGCATGCCTATGCTAGTCATAGATAATCTCATGCTAGGTAATTCAAGTTGTGGCTAGATAGAAAGCACAAATCTTTGTGTGAAAAGACTCCATTACCTAATTTTTGAGAAAGAAACTGATCAATTCTTTTCTAGAATCATTTCCTTGTATCATATTCAGCAATTAAAATTTTAATTTTCTATTTTGTAGGATTAGGATTAATAGTAGAATAGAAAATTAAAAAAAATCTAATTCAAATCATATGCCAGTTAGGATTAGGGTGAATTGGATGATTTAATTGTCAAAATTACATAAATCCTTTAATCTACTCTGAAGTCACCAACAAATTTGAGGAGTAATTAATCATTGGTGAATATAAGGTAACACCCACCTGGGGAAAGCAGAGCCTAAAGTGTAGAGAATCCTAACCACTTGGGTTGATTCTGTCAGTTGGCCAAATTGGTTTCATAACCTAATCATAAAGCTTAGCATCCTTTTAAGGTTTTGCATATAAAATATTTGATAACCAACAAAAGTCTTTAGAAATTTTAAGAAAGGCAACTTACATAGATCCATGTGATGCCCATGCATTTATCAAGATGGGTGAGTTATTAATATCATCAGATCCCAGTGTAGCATTAGATTCTCTTAAGATGCCAAAGTTTCTTTTGAAGAAGAGTAGAGAAGAAGTATCCATTGAATTGTTAAACAACATTGGGGTTATTCATTTTGAGAGTGATAAATTAGAGTTGGCTCAACAAACTTTCATGGAGGCATTTGGAAATGATGTTCTACCTCTAAATAAATCTATGTGGTTAGTTTTGTGCATTTTTTACTTGTAGGATTCTCATAGTTAGTGAAAAAGGTAGTGTTTATGAAGGAATGGAAAATATGTGTAGAGCCTTTGAATTATACCTGTATTCTACAATGGCATTGAATCATTTAGCAAACCATTTTTTCTTCATAGGGAAGCATTTTCTTGTGGAACAGTTGACTGAGATATCTCTTATTTCAACTTACCACCCTCTCATGAAATCTCATTCATATTATAATCTTTCATGATCTTATCATAGTAAAGGTGATTATGAAACCACTGGTAGCTACTACATGGCATTAGTCAAAGAAAGCTAGAGGCCATAAGATTTTGTGGATAGGTTCAATTAAAGCTGGGAGATCTTAAGATTTCTCTCTCAAATTTTTAAAAGGTTCTTGAGGTCCACCCTAAGAGCTATGAGAGCTTAAAAGCTATAGGCCATATATATGCTTAGCAAGGGTAGGTAGATAAGGCTTTGGAAAATTTAAGAAAGGAAACTCACATAGATCCATGTGATGCCCATGTATTTATCAAGATGGGTGAGTTATTAATATTGTCAGACCCCAATGCAACCTTAGATTCTCTTAAGACAACAAAGTCTCTTTTAAATAAGTGTAAAGAAGAAGTACCCATTGAATTGTTAAATAACATTGGGGTTCTTCATGTTGACCGTGATGAACTAGATTTGGCTCAACAAACTTTTATGAAGGCATTACAAAATGGCATTTGAGTTGAATTCATAAATAAAATCTCTAATGCCAATTTTATAGTTTTTTTTTTGTATGCTTTAAGGATATGGAATTATTCCAACGATTAGAATAAGATGGTGTTTCACTTGAGTTACAAGTTCAATTCCCATATGCTCTAAAATATGTAGAGGAAAATAATGAAAAAATAATCCTCTAAACCGTAAACTATCTATATGGTTCTGGTACTCAGTTGCCTATGTATCTACTATAAGCTACCAATCAAAAAGCTATAGATTTTGTGTTTAATGTAATGAAGGTTTCAAATTGTTTATGAATTCACTGCATAGGGCATCTCCAAATTCAACTTCATTGTAGAGGGCCTCACCAACTTCAAATTATTTGCAACAAACTCCAAATTCCTTACCTATCTTTTTAGAAGTCTCCAAGGCCTCTCCAAACAAGCTTTATCACCCATGCAAGTAGTTGCTATAACCCAAAACACCTTAGTGCCAAGCTAATTACCAACTAATGAAATGAAGAAATATTCAATGAATAATTAATCGTGCATAATACACTCTCACCAATTCTTTTTTTTAAAATTTTATCTAATTTGTATTTGCGTGATTAACTATTTATTCATTTTTATTTGTAAAACTAAATAATTTTTTAGTCGATGACCAAATTAGTCATTTATTTACTCATTTATAGCAGAGTTACAAAAAATTAGTAGAATTTAGACATTTTTAGTTGTTGCAACTTTTTGTTGTTGTCATGTAGTCATTTATTTTCCAAATTCTACTAGTGTGAGCAACATCTTTAAATAGTGATGGCCACCAATAACCAACTCTAAAAATTTTATGAGCTGTGACTTTAGGTGCAAAGTGACCACCACATAATCCACTATGAAATTCTTTAATTAGGTTAGTAATTTGTTCTTCTACCAAGCATATTAAGAGAACCCCATCTATATTCTTCCATGCTAGTCCACTTTCATTTAAGATGTATTTTTGGGAAACAAGTTTTAGAGTTCTCCTTTGGTTTTTCTCTAAATTAGGGGACAATTTAGATTTTTCAAGTAGTAAACAATGTCCTTATACCATAGAGATATACTAATTTGACTCAAAGAATTATCAAAATTAAAAAAAATAGTGTTTACCTCAACAACTTGTAAATTGGTCTCAACCATGATCTTGGCTAGACCCATCCCTCTCACTAACTTGGTGGTCTAAATATCCATGTCATACTCTTGCAACTTGTTAACCCACCTGCATCTCTTGCTGGATGATTCAATCTAAGTTAATATGTCCTTAACCATGATATGCATGACATAATCAACATTATTTGAACTTAGAATATAAGGTCAAAATGTCTTAACAACCTTCAAGAGAGTGAAAGATTGTTTTTCCATAATAATATAATTCATTTCAGAACCTTGCATATCTTTGATAAAGAAAGCTATGGGTTTTTCATGATCATCTTCATTATTTTGTAGCAAGACAACAACTATAGTATTATATGATGAAAAAGATAATTTATGGAAGGCTTTTCTGTAATCAAGGCTAACAAAGATAGGGGTTTAATTTAAGGCTCCTTTAATGTAATTGAATGCTTGCATGACCTTCTCCTCCCACATTATTTTTTGGTCCATATTTAGCATATAAGTGATAGGTAGAGTGATCTTTGGAAAATTAGACATAAACCTCCTCACGAAGTTGATTTATCCAAAGAAAGACTAAATTCCCTTCTTGGACTATGTTGACCAAATTTGACTTTTAGTTTAAATTAAGGCACCTATAGGAAAAAAATAGTTTTATAGGTATATAAGAGGTATAATATCTTTTTATAAGGTGTTTCATAGGTCAATTATTATCAATTGATGTTATAATAACTTTTGTCATTAGTTCTCTAGGTCCATTTATCATTTTGAGTCATTTTAAGGGGTCAAATAGGTGTATTTAATGCTTTGTATGGGTTTATTAGGATATGTGCAAGTTTGAAAGAGTTTTATCATGTGACATGTGTCCTAGGAGGTCTTTAGTAATTTTCACTAATTGAAAATTGTCAGGTTACTAAAAAAAAGGTAATTTTCTAGAAGAAAAGAGTGAGTTTGGCACTTGTATGATCTCCTTGGGAAGTGTGCCACTTGAAAAACATGTAAATGTGAATATTAATCTCCCCAATTCTAAAATCCATGTTTCATTTGATCTGAAATTGACATTTATTTCTCAAAACCATTCTATCTCTTTTTCATCCTTCTTAGCATAAAGAAGTGACTTGTGGGTTTCCACTTGGTACAACCAAGAAAAAGGGTTTCAGGAAGAATGATCTTGGGAGATTTTTTTGAACTTAAATAAATTAAAATAAATATAATATTTTTTTTAAATGGTAAATTGTTCTTCATGAACCATCCATTTGAAGTCGACTGTGCAAATCTGGTTGTCATTCTATGCACCCTTCAGGTTCTGCTTTGGTTTGAGTGATTTTATACAAACAAATTTCTCATATTTGATCCATAGGATTTTTTATCTGTCTACTCACATATCCAATTATTTTTTTCATTTTTTGAGGTGTTTTTATGAGTGAATACTCTCACATTTACAAACTAGTCCTTTTTGGGTTGATTGGTAGGTTTCCTCCTTTTTCAAGGATTTCATGATTTTTCATGATTTCATATGGTTATTATGGTTTCATTATATTTTTTTACAAGTTATTTTAACCTCATTTCACTTTCCAATCTCACTTTAAAATAAAATTCTCTTGGATTTTTTGTCATGTGTAATCTTCCTTTCAATCTGCCATGAATGTGCTTGCATACAGATTGCTCGGAATATAATTTCACACTAAATGGAATATGGTAGTTATGTTTTTAAATAAATTATAGTTTGAATATGCTTTTGGGAGAATTAAAATTAGTTTAGGACCTTTTTTAAGGCCAAATTCTATGTCTACTACCTCAATCTTGCTCACAATCTGCCTGTAACATTCCATATAATCTACAACAGCCATTGTTGATGTCATGTTGAGGAATGAAGGGGTTTACATGTTTTCAAACCTCTTAATATGAATTAATATGATTTGAAATTATTTATGGAAACATTTCAAGTTCACATTCATAATAAGTTTCATCTTACTCATATTTGGCTCATTGTTATGCACGAAAGCATGCATTGATAGGTGGCTTAGGAGACAGCCGAGGTGTTATATGGGAATATTGAGTAATAATGAAAAATTGTTTGGAGTTATAATATGATATGCAGAACATGATATACATATAAAAATAATATGGATTGAAAATGGAGGTTAGAAATCATGTTTTGAGATCAACACTATATTTAAGGATCCTTTCCCTAAAATGACAAAACAATGTTCCTCAAGGTTTTGTGGAGATTTCACGAGGAAGGTGAAAGAGTCTATGATGAATTGTGATGGATTATTATCATATTATTTAGATAAGAAAATACCCTTGATAAGTGTGAAAGGTATAAGGTTAATGAATATTTATTCATTGGAAATTCAAACTTGCAAGTTTATGACTGAGAACAGTGGTCTCAACCTAGAGCATATAGACATGCACCTATAATAAAGTAAAGTACAGGCAGAGCTCAATTTGTAGGCAAAAGGGGCACATGAAGGGGTATAGGTAGAGTTATAAAAATTAGACATAAAATAAATTACTTACATTAATAAATGAAAACCTAAATAGTCCCATAACATGTAAAATAAGTTACATAGTCTTTTTTGAGTCTCAAGAACACCTATAGTAGGGGTCAAGTATATAGGGTATTCAAACAATAGGTAATAGTTTGATACTTAGTTTTGAATTGAAGGGATTTTTGGACCAAAAGGGTTTTTTTGTGGTTAAAAAAACATGTAGTCACCTCCTTTACGTTCATGATGAATTCATAAAGTTCAAACAAGAGAGAGACAAGGCTGAGTAGGGTCAGTGGCAAGGAGACTCAGTAGGTAGTAAGGGACTTTAGTGTGTCCAAAGGGTGCAAGTAATGCCAAATGGGAGTGTATAACTGATTAATAAATGAATTATAACCTATATTATTATCATGGTTTCCTCTATCAGATAAAAACATTATAAATAAAACTTATATATGCCTAAAATCCCTATATCTACCTACGGGCATGGTACAACCTAGTGAAGGTAAAGTGAAACATGAATGTGCTTAGGAGAGATAAAAGGTTGATAACAACACATAATGGTTCATATTTTATTGAAAATATGTTTAAATAAAATAAAATACCTTTTAAAATTTTATCATTTTCTTTCCTTACTTGATCAAAAGCATCAATCCATATAGGCAGGTTTTTAAAGGTAGGAAAACATAGTCTAGTTTTTAAGAAGCTAGTCTTGGATTTGATGACTTGAGGGGTCAAAACATTGAAACAAGGGATAAATTTTTGTGTATAACACATTAATGAATTATTTAATACAATAATGTATTCAAAATTCTTGATAAAATAGGGTAATTACCCCTATTTTATCTCAGACAAGGGGTACTTCCCCTCATGCATACTTTGACAATTTAGAGTCTGAAATAGTGAAATGGTGAACCAGAGGATAGGGAAATCCTAAAAATAGGTTTTTTAAGTTGGATATAAATTATAAAATCATGAAAAAATTAAAAATAATGAGGAATTATATTTGAGAGGCCTAAGATATTGAGGTCGCAGTCAAACCTATTTGAACAAGGCTAAGCCCAAAGGCCAATCAAGGAGTCATCATCATTTATAACATCATGTGAGATTTTTAACTCATTTGAATATTTTTTTTGTGAATATAAATATGTTATATATATATTTTATGGAATGGGAAGCATCAAAAAGGCTATTTTTTGGAGTTTAGGATGCAGTCAGGCCTAAAAGGCAAGGTTTTAAGGCCTATAACCAAATAAGTCACCAATGTCATTTATAGCTCTAGATGAACATTGTAATGGATATGAGGATTCAAATAGGGTTATAAATTTTTTATATATATTTTTTACCATAATAAAATCAATAAGAAGGTCCATAACATAAAACATTTCAATCAAAAATATTAAGTAGGCCTAGGCCTAGTGCCCATTTTGAGGGATTTTCTCACTTTTAGCTTGAAGTGAACATATCATGTTTTTTGATCATGTTATTGGGGTTTATAATAAATATTTATAGCTATATGTGTGTATATAAAACCAAAGAGGTACATTTTTGGAGCTCAAAACCAACTCATCAGTTAGTAATGAAGGAAAGCAAACGTGATAGGCCAGTTTCAAGACATCACATCTCCCATGAAGGTTTTCATGGTAGCCAAAGAAGTTTAGGGTGGTTATTAGGGTCACCTAAGAGTAATTTTGTGGAATTTTTTGGAAACTTTGATTTCCAAGTTTTATGAAAAATCCTTAAGACCTGAAATAGGTCTAAAACCCTCACAAAACCTTTGAAGGAACTAGTTCCAAAAAATGGAGTTGGAGATGCCATCAAAGGACATATTTTTATCATGAAACCTTATTCACCCTAAGATAGGACTCTTTTAGGATACTCAATAATCTTTTGAGTTGTATGGAATTATACAAACAAGAGTAGAAACAAGAGTTTTCTCACTATTTTGTGTGTTGTGTAGGCTATAGGAATAGTTAGGAGATGAAAAAAAGTTTGATGGAAATATTGAGAGTTTTAATAACTCCATATATTAATTTCATGTCCTAAAATAACTCATAACTTTCTAAAATAGATCCTTCAACTCAGCCAGTTAGAATTGGCCTATTGCACAAGCTAGTGAGAGGGGTGAAAAGCTTCACTTGAACTGATTTTAAAGATTACCTAATGCTTCCAATTCCATGGAGGGACATAAAAATTGTAATTAAATACATACCATGTATTTTAATTTAAAAATTAATGCATTTTTTAGGCAAAGTGTGAAGGATGCATGGAAGGGCAGTTTTCTAGATAGTAGATGATAATGGCTCACTTTTAAAGGTTTTTAGAGGACTAGGCATGAACCCAATACATGGAGAGTCATTTATGATATCCTAACCTTATATTGCAATAATTATTACTACTCCTCATTAGTTATAGTATGTTAAAACAAGCCCAATCTTGAAGGTAATTTTTTTGTGCAAAGGGAGGAGTTTCTTGCCACTTTTCTTCAAGTTTGTGATTGGGATTGACACTTGTTGTTTATATCCTTACATGGTTAAAAAAAATCCTTTTATAATGCATGGATAATTGAGTTTTTTAAATCTTGACATGTGTCCTTGTGACCCTTGGACCTCTCTCTCTCTCTCTCTCTCTCTCTCTCTCTCCTCTCTCTCTCTCTCTCTCTCTCTCTCTCTCTCTCCTCTCTCTCTCTCTCTCTCTCTCTCTCTCTCTCTCTCTCTCTCTAAGAGTTGGGCATTTTTGGCATTATATGGATACTCTAGATGAGTATGGAGAATAAATACTCAATGGAATACCTTTTGATCAATAAAATGAATAATTTTTACCTCTTCAATACTATTTAAAAGTGTGTTATACATGAATGATGAATCTTGCTTAGTGAAGAATATGGATTCCTAGCATGTGGTCTCATTCTTTCACCTTGTTTGCAGTTGGAAAACATATTTTTTTAGGGAATGTGAAGTGTTTTAAGAGATTTAAAATGTTGAGTGAGTTAGTCTTTTCATTAGTTCCATTAGATGCCTCTTGTCTAGTCCTCCTAGCTTTACACATCCATCCATGACCTCACAATGTAACATTGACGTGAGAGGATGAAGATTGAAGGAGTATACATTTGGTTTGCCTTTTGGTCTTAAGTGTAGGACAAAATTGGTTGGAATTCATAAAATTGATTTAATGTATCACCTCCTTAGTTTAAATTTTATTTCAATTATCTCTCAACCTTCTCATCCCCCAAAGTTAGGAGTAGTAGTAGTCAGGTGGTACATCAAGGGAGCCAACCCTATCTAGATATTCACCTCATTCCTTAGGCTACCCACAAGCCTAGAGGTGATTCCATTATGCCACTTGGATGAGGATAGATTTAAATCTCCTAAAAGGGTGAAAATACAAGTGTCAACAATTTTTGGCATGCCTGATGGGACTCTTGTTCTAAGAGTTGGAGGATTTTTGGTGTTGTCTTCCAACACATTAGCTTTTGGAGGCATCTTTTCAAACATCAATAGTGAATTTAAAGACATATCATCTAGTCAATTAGACAAAGTTTTCATTTTAAAATTAATGGTAAAATATTTATTTATGTTCTTGATTTCAATGAAGATTCATGTCTGACCTTGGATTTGAGTTTCATCCTCTACAAGTTGGTCAGACATATCCATCTTGTCCCATTCCCTATCATTATGAACAAGTTTTTGGTCAAGCTTGTTATGATAATTATCAATCCTAATATGATCATATTCATCCTTGTCATGAGTTGTATTAGTCTTATAACTAAACTTCTTAATGTCTTGTTCCTAGTCAACCTAATCCTTTCTCCAATCAACCCATTTCCACATTCAATCAAGAAATTTTGGGCTATGAAAGGTATATGTTTGAGCTTGATACGAGAAGGGGATGTGGTCAAAGGATTCCTAATTATTCCATCCATCAAGTGAGAAATGAATTAGAGTTAGTCAAGAAGGAGTGGACACCTATTGAGAGAGCCAATTGGTAAAGGCTCACAAGTGAGATGCTTGATGTTTGTGGTTTAGTCTCTTCCTTAGAGGATAGGCTAGAAGTTCATGAAACATAGCCTCACCAAACCTATCAACCTTTGTAACCAATTTACCAAGTTCCATATCAGCCATATATGACCCCTCCTCATGAGTCAAACCAAGCCTATCAAGGTCATCTTCTTCCTAGTCAATTAGAGGAGAGTATTGAAATAAAAAGTCTTATGTTTAAGGCCAAACTTGATAGGGAAATTGAGTTAGATAACATGCATATGTAACAGTCTATGTTGGTAGCAAAGGAAGTAGAGTTCAAAACTAATTTTCCCTCTCACATACCATCCCCACCACCTAAAAGAGAGACTCATAATCCCAATGTCCTAAGTTGGAACAAAATAGTGAAATCATGGGGAAAGAAGGAGGAGAAAATTCTTAACCAAGAGTGTGAAATTGAGAAGACCTATAATCATAACATCTTAAGTTTAAGCAAGATAGTAGAGTCATGGGGTAGGAAAGAGATTAGAGCATTGTCCAAGAGTGTGAATTGGAAAATGGAGTTAATCCTTTACAATTCCCTCCCACCCTTCCTCAAAAATCCTCCTCTATTCCATGGTAGCCTTCATGTAATCCTTATCCCCTTGATGATTCCCATCAACTTCAAGAGAAGATTTTCAAAGATAACTTAGCTAAGAAAATATAAGAATTAGAAGTAAAGATGAGATTGATAAGATAAGGTAAGGTGGAAGGTTTATACTCAAAAAAAGATAATATGCCTAAACACACCCCATTTACCCCTTCATAAAGAGCTTCCAAAAGAGTCTCTTAACTTGCATTCTCAATATGACCTTGACCTCTATATTCCACCTCCACCAACTAGTTCATGTTTTCCTTACCCCATCAACCTTTGCCTTGATGGGCCTATGGTGTTAAAATAAAAGGAGGATTATCTGGTTGATAAATAAAGAGATCTCTTGCTTGAAGAAAACTTACCTCTTTGGCAGCCTCATTGGGTGAGATCACATGATTTCAAGAAGCCTAGTCTTGACATCACCATGAAGGAGGTTGAAGGTATTTCAACCCTAAACCAAAGAGATAAAATTGTGATAGCTTAAGTTCATTTTGAAAACCCTCAAAAGGTCTTAAGTGATGAAGAAAAGGTAAGTCTTTGTGTTGAAGCTCTTTGCTTGGTTGATGATGAAGAACTGTTTTCTTTGTGTTGAAGAACCTATCTTGAGAAAGGCAAATGAAGAGGAACACACTCAATTCATGGCTGATAAATAAGACCTAATGAGTTTTTATGATACATAAATCACCACAGGGACTCCATTTGGTGAATAAAAGGATAATTGACAAGCTTTTGCCTCCATATTTGATGAGGAAGAAATGATCATTGATTATTTTCTCACTTTGAAAAGTACTGTGGATGGAATAAGAAAGGTTCTTAATCAACCTTTGGATGAATTTATTGAAGTCAAGAGATTGGGTTATACCCATCTTCAAGGAGGCTATGAGCTGGTCAAAGATAGAGAAGGCAACATTGGTACACAACTAATTATGCAAAGGAAAAACATTCTATCAAATTTTTCCTTTCAAGATTCATGTGCATTTGATGATGACATGTTTGAAGTCATCAAGATGGGATATCATCCTCTCAATCAGTTGGGAGAAACATATAATATCTTGAGAGGTGGAACAATCTCTTATTGGCCTCAATCTTCCAAAGGCCATGAAACCAATCCTCTTGGAGACATGCATACTAAAGAGATGCAAGTTGAGCATGAGATGAAGAGTGGGAAAAAGTTATGAAGTGTGTGAACATGTTCAAGAGGAATATGTATTGATTAGAGACCTATTTGAGGATAATATATTTGAGATTAGATCAAGTGAAGTGCCAAGGAAGAGGTCTAGTCCACAAGCACTCACTTAAAAGAGAAACATGCTTGGCACTTTGTTTCATATCACTATGAAAATGATTCAAGAAGTTTTCATTTTTATCTAGGAAAGGAGGTATGTTTAATTTCTAGTTGTGCATAACAAGTTTTTTTCTAATTCCCCTACGTGCTTATACAAATGTGTGTCTTGTGTGTTTGCTTTCTCTATTGTGTGTGTCCTTTTCCTTTTATGTGGTTGAGGTAGTATTAGTTGTTTTGTTTTGATCAAATTTGAGTCAATGGTCAAAGTCTCTTATTTTTGTCAGTCCTTAGATTACTCCTAAGCCCAATGGATTGATAAGGCTATTGGTCTAGTTAGTATAACATGCATACTACCCTTACGAGTCATCAATTTGTTGACCAAATTTGACTTTTAGATCAAATTAGGGCACCTATAGGCAAAAACTTAGTTTTATATGTTTATACAAGGTCTAATATATTTTTATAAGGTATTTCATACATCATTTTATGTCAATTGATGTTATAATAACTTTAGTCATTAGTTCTCTATGTCCATTTATCATTTTTACTCATTTTAAGGGGTCAAATAGTTGTATTTAATGCTTTGTAAGAAATTATTGAGAAATTTGAAAGTTTAAAAGATTTTCACCACTTTCCATGTCATATGAGGTCTATAATAACTGTCACTAACTAAGTTTTTTAGGTTTCTCAGAAAAAGGTAGAATTCTTGAAGAAAAGAGTGAGTTTGGCACTTGTACTACCTCTTTGGGCAGTGTGCCACTTAAAAAATGTGTAAATATTCCTATTAACATTATACATGCTAAAATATATTTTTTGGATTTCATCTAAAACTAACATTTTTTTTCTCAAAAACATTATATCTCTTTTTCATCCTTCTTAGCATAAAGAAGTGACTTGTAGGTTTTTCACTTGGTATGGCCAATCAAAAGGGTTTTAGGTAGAAAAATAATGGGATATTGTTTTAAAATAAAATAAATTAAAATAAATATAATAATTTTGTAAAATGGTCATCTATGCTTTATGAACGATCCATTTGAAGTGGACTATGAAAATCTACTTGTCATTTTGTGCACCCTTTAGGTTCTACTTTGGTTTGAGTGATTTCATAAAAAAATGTTTCTCATATTTTCTCCAAAGGATTTTGTGTATGTATAATTACATATAACATGTTTTTTTTTTCATTTTTGATGAGAAAATACCCTCAAGTTTTCAACTAAATCTTTAAAGGTTGATTGGTAGTTTTCCTCCTTTTTCAAGGATTCCATGATTTTTCATGATTTCATATGGTTATGATAGGTTAATTATCTTTTTTAAAAATTTATTTTAACATAATTTTGCTTTAAAATATCATTTTAAAATTAAATTCTCTTGGAGTTGCAGTCATGTGTAACCTACCTTTCAATCTGCCATGAATGTGCTTGCATGTAAATTGATTGCAAGATAATTTCACATTAAATGGAATGTGTCAGTAATTTTTTACATCCACGATAGTTTTAATATGATTTTGGAAGCATGAAAATGACTTTATGACCTTTTTAAAGGCCAAATGCTATGTCTACTACCTGTAACAGTCTATATACATCTGTAATAGTCATTGATGACATCATGTTGATGAGTGAAGGGGTTTACATGTTTTAAAACCTCTTAATATGATAGTATTATTTTAAATGATTTATGGAGACATTTCAAGTTCAAATTCATAATAAGTTACATCTTACTCATATCTATCTCATTGTTATGCACCAAAGCATGCACCTATAGGTGGCTTAAGAGACAACTGAGGTGTTATATGGGAATATTGAGTAATAGTTAAACCCTATTGGGAGTTATAATATGATATGCGGCACATGACATACCTATAAAAAGAATATGTATTCAAAATTTTAGTTTATAAATCATGTTTTAAGATCAATACTATATTCAAGGATCCTTTCCCTAAAATGACAAAACAATGTTCATTAGGGTTTTGTGGAGATTTCATGAGGAAGGTGAAAGATCCTATGATGAATTATAATGGATTAATATAATAGTATTTATATAGGACAATATAATTAATAATTATGAAAGGTAGAAGTTAGTGAATATTTATTCCTTGGAAATTCAAACTTTCAAGTTTATGACTAAGAACAAACAGTGATATCTACAACCATGTGGACTAGGTTGATCTCCCAAACAAGTGAATGAGTTCAATGCATGTTAAAGCTATGTTGGATTGTATAATTACACCAATATACAAATTATTACCTTTTCAAACATAAATTAAGATCATGGGAAGGTATTTTTCATTCATTTAAGGTAAAAACAATCCATACATAGGTCATTAATATATACTTATAGCCATTGAGAATGACTGAGACAAACAGTCAAATGGATTTGGTACATTAGTAGTGTTTTTGACTATAAAATGGCAAATGAATATATGAATGAGATTAGTGGATTATAAAGCCTAAATAAGAGTATGTAAATAGTGGTCTTAACCTAGAGCGTATAGGTATGCACCTACAACAAAGTAAAGTATAGGTAGGTCTTAGTTTGTAGGCAAAAGGGGCACATGAAGGGGTATAGGTAGAGTTAGAAAAATGAGACATAAAATTAATTATTTAAATTAAGAAATTACAACATCAGTAATACCATAACATGTAAAATAATCTACATAGTCTCCTTTGAGTCTCAAGAACACCTACAACAAGGGTCAAGTATATAGGGTATTCAAACAATGGGTAATAGTTTGATACTGAATTTTGACTTGAAGGGATTTTCCTCCAAAAATGGTGTTTGGGTGGTAAGAAAACATGTATTAACTTAATTTAATTTCATTATGACTTCATAAATTTCAAACAAGAGAGAGACAAGGCTAAGTAGGGTCAGTGGCAAGGAGACTTAGTAGGTAGTAAAGGACTTTAGTGTGTCCAAAGGTTACAAGTAATTCCAAATGGGAATCTATACCTAATGAATCAATGTGTAATAACATAAATTATGATCATGGTGTCCTTTATCAGATCCAAACATTATAAATAAAACCTATGTATTCCTAAAATCCCTATATCCACCTATAGGTAGGGTACAAGCTAGTGAAGGTAAAGTGAAACATGAATGTGCTTAGGAGAGATAAAAGGTTGATAGCAACCCAAAATGGTTCATAGTTGATTGAAAATATTTTAAAATAAACTCCAAGTCCATTTAAAAATTTCTCATCTAATTTCCCTACTTGATCAAAAGCATTAGTCCATACAAGCAGGCTTTTAAAGGTAGGAAGCTGTAGTCTATTTTTGAAGAAGCTAGTCTTAGAATTTGATGATTTGGGGGCTCAAAACACTGAACCAAGATATAAATTTTTTGTGTAAAAACATTAATTACATATGGAAGACACTAATATACTAAAAATTATTGAGAAAATAAGGGAATTACCCCATGTTTTATCTTAGACAGGGGGTACTTTCCCTCATGCATACTTTGACAATTTTGAGTGTGAAATAGTGAAGTGGTGAACTAGAGGATAGTGAAATCCTTACAAGAGGTTTTTGAAGTTGTATATAAATTATAAAATAATTAGAAAACTTCCAAAAAATGATAATGATAGCTGAGAGGCCTAACATACTGAGATTACAGTCAAACCTATTTGAACAAGGCTAAGCCCAATGCCCAAACAAGGAGTCATCATCCTTTCTAACATCATGTGATATTTTTAACTCATTTTAATATGATTTTGGTGTGTATAAAGAGTTTTTATCACTATTTTAGGTTATGGGAAGAATAAAAAAGGCTATTTTTGAGTTTAGGATAGAGTCAAGCCTAAAAGCAAGGTTTAAGGCCTAAAACTAAATAAGTCAACAATGCCATTTCTAGCTGTAGATGAACATTCTAATGGATTTGAGGATTAAGAAAGGGTTATAAAAATTGTGTTATATATTTTGGAACATAATAAATTCAACAAGAAGGTCCAAATCACAAAATATTGCAATCAAAAATACTAAGCAGGCCTAGGCCTAGTGCCCATTCTGAGGGATTTTCTCACTTTTAGAATGAAGTGAACATATAAAGTTGTTGGATCATGTTGTTTGGGTATATAATTAATTTACCTAGATCTTTGTGTGTAGATAAAACCAAAGAGAGACCTTTTTTGATCTCAAAACCAACTCATCAGGAAGGAATGAAGGAAAGTAAGCATGACAAGCCAGTTTCAAGAGCTCACATTTCCCATGAAGGTTTTAATGGTGGAAAAATAAGTTTAGGGTGGTTATCAAGGTACCCTAAGAGCAATTTTGTGGAATTTTTTGGCAACTTTGAACTCCAAGATTTATGAACAATCTATAAGACCCGAAATAGGTCTAAAACCCTTGCAAAACCCTTAAAGGAACTAGTTTTTGAAAATGGAGTTGGATATGCCATATAAGGACATATTTTGATCATGAAACCTTTGGGAAATTATAGAGGACTCCATTATTATACTCCACATGCTTTTTAGTTTTATGTAAT
Source organism: Torreya grandis (assembly GCA_037957365.1). NCBI lineage: Eukaryota > Viridiplantae > Streptophyta > Pinopsida > Cupressales > Taxaceae > Torreya > Torreya grandis. The sequence continues at coordinate 312,929 of JARHVA010009052.1, read as the reverse complement.
TTTATGAACAAGGGAATAAATAGGATTTTTATCATTATTTTATGTGTTGTATAGGCTACAAGAAGAGTTAGGAGATAAAACAAAATTTTATGGAAATATTGAGACATTTAATAAATCCAAATATTAATTTAATGTATTTAAAAACTCCTAAGTGTCTCAAATAGGTACTTAAACTTAGCCAGTCAAAATTGGCCTATTGCACAAGCTAGTGAGAGGGGTGAAAAGTTTCACTTGAATTGATTTTAAAGATTTTTTGATACTTCCAAGGACATGTATGGCCTTGGAATTGTTATTAAACCCCTCCATTTTAGTTTCATGGAAATTTGAAGGAACTTTGGGGGTCAAGTGTGAAGGATGCATGGAAGGGTAGTTTTTTAGGCAACAGATGATGATGGCTCACTTTCAAAGGTTTCTAGAGGACCAATCATGCAACCAATACATGGAGAGGCATGTTTTATAGCCTCCCATTAAATTATGATCATTTTTAATTCTCCTCATCAGTTATAGGATGTTAAAATAATCCCAATCATGAAGGTAGTTTATTTGTGCAAAGGGAGGAGTTTCTTGCCTCTTTTCTTTAAGTTTGTGAATGGGATTGACACTTTTTTCTATTTTACTTACATTTTTTGATACATATCTTATTATCATGCATGTATAACTTATTTTATCATCTTTAAAAGTGCCCTTATGACCCTCAGACTTCTCTCTCTCTCTCTCTCTCTCTCTCTCTCTCTCTCTCTCTCTCTCTCTCTCTCTCTCTCTCTCTCTCTCTCTCTCTCTCTCTCTCTCACACACACACACACACACACACACACACACACACACACACACACACACACACACACACACTCTAACTCTATAAGAGTTGGACATTTTGACAATGTATGGATGCTCCACTTGAGTATCACAAAGCCCTGATAATTTGTATACCTTTTGATCAATAAAATGATTTAGTTTTACCTATTCATGACTATTTACAAGTGTGTTATACATGAATGATGAATCTTTCTTAGTGAAAACTATGGATTCCTAGCATGTGGTCTCATTCTTTCACCTTGTTTGTAGCTAGAAAACATCTTTTTATAGGGAATGTGAAGTGTTTTAGAAGATTTCAAATGTTTAGTGAGATATTATTTTCATGAGTTCCATTCAAGGTCTCTTTTCTAGTCCTCCTAGCTTCACACATCCATCTATGACCTCACAATGTAACATTAATGTGAGAGGATGAAGATTGAAAGAGTGTAAGTTTGGTTTATATTTTGGTCTTAAGTGTAGGATGAAATTGGTTAGAAGTCATCAAATTGATTTGATGTATCACCTCCTTAGTTTATATTTTATTTTAGTTATCTCTCACCCTTTCACCCCGCAATGTTAGTAGTAGTAGTAGTAGTAGTAGTAGTAGTAGTAGTAGTAGTAGTAGTAGTAGTAGTAGTAGTAGTAGTAGTAGTAGTAGTAGTAGTAGTAGTTAAGTGGTACATCAAGGGAGCTAGCCCTATATAGAGACTCACCTCAATCCGTAGGCTACCCACACCTAGAGGTGATTCCATTGTGTCACTTGGATGAGAAGATATTTTCATCTCCTCAAAGGGTGAAAATCTAAGTGAAAATAGACTATGGTATAGGCACTTTCTTGATGGGTTCTAATCACTTGAGATCAAACATGACACAGTTCTTAGAGACTGTGTCCTAGCAACTTGGCCTTTTGTACTCAAACTTGATACATATTTAGATTAATCAAAATGCCAAACTTTGTGCATCTAATCAGTAGTTTATCTAGGTGATCCAAATTTTTCTCTCTACTCTTGGAGTACATAGTAATGTCACCCTAATACACATCAATGAAATTATTAATTACCCCTAAAAAAGTAATATCCATAGCTTATTAAAACATTACATCGGCATTCATTATCTCAAAAAGAATCCTTATATATACATACATGCCTCAAGGCATTGTAAATACAGTCCTTGGTCTCTTATATTCCATAACCACAAATTAGTTCTACCACAAGAAACCATCTAATGTGGACACCATTTCTAATATTATGACACTTTATAGTAGGTTATCCATAATTGGTAGGGGATAATTGTCCTTCAAATAATCTTTACTCAAATTTCATAAATACACACACAAGTAGATGTTACCATTCTTTTTTCTCACATGGACTAAGTTCATCACCCATGATGAATATCTGATGGGATGAATTATCCCACCATCCCTTAGTTTATTTAACTCATCCCATATCATGGTAGCCAAGATGGGGTTAATAGGTATTTGCTTCTACCTAAAAGGATTGCTATCAAGATGCAATGGGATGAAATGTTGAAAAAAGTCTTCCCTATATGCTTTTAATTTATAATAAGACCATGCTAAATAGTCTTGGTATTTTTTTAACAGTTGCATGTAAACTTATTTCTTAGCTGTACTCAAATAAGTACCCAACCAAACTTTCTTTGGATTTTTATGAGAACCCAAATTACACTTAGTCACGTATTTTGAAATAAATGGGCCTCAAGTTTTAATTCTATCAGATCCATCAAAATATCCTTCTAAACTTACCAATCCCCTGTGGAGAGTGTTTTCTTATAGCTAAATAATGTCCTTCCCAAATAAGGTTTCTTTTTTATCACAAACTTGAACCATGGATTCCAAGTTTATGAGAAGATCATGGAATTTTTATTTACAATTTAAAAATCTATTGATTTTATCATCATCATCAAACACCTACCAATGATGAAAATTATCTAGGATTGAAGGCCTAACAAGCACCTCCACTTGATACTAACAATGGGGGTTCATATTTGTAATATCAAACTAAGCACCTAACCCTGAAAGTTTGTCATGTTCCTTGTTGAAACTTATATCATGATAACAAATGTTTAATGAGTCAACTAATTCAAGTAAATCCCAAACAACATTATGATATTATTTCAACCTTGTTTTTGGTGGTGTAAGCTTTGTGGACCTACTTAACCACTAGTTTGAAATCACCCTTTACAATAAAATTTGTAATTCCATGTTCATGAACAATCCATAAACCAAGTAAGAGTGTCTTGTGATCAATAATATTATTTATGCACTCAAAGGACAATTAAAAAGAAAACTTGAAACATTTACCATTAGGGGCATAAAAGACAACCCTAGCTCTATTTCTAAGATTAGAGTAATCCCCATCAAAAAAAATTCAAAACATCACCTTCACTTTAAAATCCAACATCAAGAATAATATGTTCATCAACATCAATATTCTTAGTGAATTTTCCCAACTCAACATCTATCTACAATACTTCATTCAGAGCATGTTTCTGATATACAATTACATGGAACATCTTAGGATCCCTATGAAGTCTAACCATCTTACCTTCCAATGGAATGGTGGCATAAAAAAGGTCCATATTTACACTTCCACCCATATTGATAACCCATTTTGTCATAGCAGCATCACCCACTTAGGTGGGCAATCCACAACTACCACATCCATATTCAAATACTTACCTGAATGCATTATCAATTATACTACCAATACTTTGAATTGTCCAAAAATTGGTACCTCTAATGAGTCCATGGAATAACACTTGCCAAAGTCTAATGTAATCTTAAATCCAAGCTCATTTAGGATACCTAGGGGCATCATGTTACAAGAATCTCTAGATTCAAACATGTATTTGTGAACAATCAAACCATTGATTAATAGGGTCATGTAAAATGGATCCACACTCAGATAAATTTATACTAATTTAGTCCCCAAATAGACTTTCAAAGTGGGTTCAACAACCTCTTTTGATTATTCATCATCATCTAGGAGTATAGGGGTGAAGTCATTTCATTTTCAAATGACCTTTCACCAAATTCTAGGTATTTAAATTCCCTCTTCCTATGTTTAGGTATTTATAATAAATCAACAAATGGCATGGTGATTTTTAGTTGGATCAACACTTGAGCCATATCACACATGCTATACTAAGGAAGAGGAGTACTAGGTGGAAGGGTGACAACATCTTCATATGGAATACAATTAGTTAATGTCTAAAGTTGAATAGACTGAGATGAATTTGTATATTTAACAATAGTCTTCAAAGGTAGATTTTATCTAACGTCATTTATACCTTTAGGAATAATAGATAGTTGGATACTCTATTTTTGGGTATAGAACTTCTTAGTTGAGAAACTTCGTAAATAGGTGCTAACTTGGAAGCATTAGGGATTACTATAGTTTTCTTTAGTTCCTTACTTATATCCCATGACCTTGGATTTGTAGGGGTAGTGTCCCAAGAAGCAACACCTAGTTGCCTACTTTAATTATCAACTACATGTGCTCAATTGAATGAATTCCCCCATCATACTTCTTAATCATAATTGATCTTAAGAATTCAAAATCAAGAATGGGAAATTCATATGCTTATGTGATATTAACATCATAATAAAATTTGAGAGTGGGGACACATACCTTTTTTACTGCACTCCAAAAATGATCAATAATAGTAGCACTTAGCAATTCAATGGAGGCAGACAACTTATTTCAAGAGTCTTGAAAATTGAACATCAAAATCTCATCATTAGATGATACAAAATTAGAATCATCTGCATCTTCATCAATTGGTTCAAAAATATCACATGGGGGATGAGGGAGGAAGCACTTGTCATCAATTTTACATTAAATTGCTTTGTTCATGGGATTTCCCATAACCTTTATATTATTCTAAATTTGAATTGCCATGTTAAATTCCAATCTCAGGTTCATGGGAACCTTGTCCCTCAATTAATACACAACATTCTTGTCAAAGGAATCATAATACTTAATTAAGCACATTTTATCTCTAAGTTGAATGCTTTTAGGAGATAATATTATGGTCTTATTGAACCATTTATTAAAATCTTGGACACACTCATTATGGTTCTTCTTATTTTTTTCAAATTCAACCAAGATAAATATAGGATTAATCCTATAATCATATTAAATATTGAAAAAATTATTCATCTCTTCCAATGAATTAATGCATCCATAGGGAAGGGAATTGAACCACTCATGAGCATCTTAATCTAATGTGTGCGTAAACAAATTGATGTAAACATCCTCATGCTCAACCTCATAATGCTCAATAATAATGTGAAAATACCTCAAGTGTTGATAACTAGTCACTACATTATTCCCTTAAAATTTAGGAAGTTGATTCCTTACTTCATTTGGGACTTCATTAGGATAACCTTCCATTTCATCAAATTTAATAGGTTCATATCTAAGAATCTTGGATGCAGGATGCTCGTTCTCATCTTGATCCCTATGCCTCATGATTAGTTTAATGGTAGGTTCAAGATCCAATGGAAAAAGGCTATGAGGGGGTGAGTGAGGTGGTCTTGGAGGTTCAAATGTAGGAGGAGATTTAATTGGTTGAGAAGGAGATGGATAATAAATGGGGCTATAAGTTTTAGAATTACTAGGAGAGATATGATAATCTTCAATAATGGGAATTTCAACAAATTTTTTAAGATTATCATAATCTTGGCTATCTAGACACACTTTATTATCTAACATTTGCCCTTCATTTGGCCTCCAAACTTTTCTCCTTTTTTGATGAATACTTAAGGGTGAGACAAGTTGTTTTGATGAGTCACATTTGAAGGATGATCTCAATCCTTCAATCTTTGCAAGCAAGAAAACAATAAAATATGAAACTTAATAAAGATATTCAAAATATGCACTGATCTTTCTTGAACTAGATTATAAAGTTGGAGTCACCACTAGAATCAAACTTCTAGAATATAAAATTTTATGAATAGGTTGTGATACATGCTGAAATTAGACTTTGGTAAAGATTATTGATGAGATAAAAGGCAAAGATACTACAAATTCAGATTTGTTTTTAAAAGGGGAAATCACCTTCCAATATGACAAGTTAATAGCTCTTTGTAATAAATGTAACAGAAGTCAATTTATCAAATCTTTCAATTTTATGACAACATTCCTAGTGGAGTGCTTCTATTGTTGACAATTTGAAGTAGTGAAGCAAACCAAAATACCCTTAATTTTTAAACTCATGAAATAATACAAACATAATTTACTTAAAAATAAACCTAAGATTACTTACATCAAATATAGGTAGAGAGATTAATAACCCAACAATTTTTTACAACCCTCTTTAAGAGTCCTTGACAACATGGGTAACAAGAATTGTCCTTGGAAATGGTGCCAATTAGGTGTTAGATTCTAGTTGTACACCTCTTTTGCTCATCCTTGCACACTTAAGATAAATGGTAAGCATGGATCATAAACCCATTGATATGTTGTTATAACCAAGGAAAGGTTTAGCACATGGATGGACTAGACCCAAACAATGATTGAGAGGTACTGATAGAGGGTATGGTTAAATCCTTGATAATTTTGGCTCTACCTGAACCAAGGTGAGAGACCTAAGGGGTAGCTTACTCACATAGAGTGATACTATAATTTAATCTACATGGGGATTTTTGGCACAAAGAAACATAAATATGACCAAAGCATAACTAGGATTATTCACTCCAACTAGGAAGAGTTGACGCATGGAATGAACAAATGCTATGAGTCACACATAAGCTACTGAGGATAGATTTGTATATGATTGAAACCTTCATTTAAATAGAAAATTTCAACAAGGGGTCAAATATAAGACTGCAATGTTGGGATTTAAAACACAAAATATAGATACATGCTAAGTGTGCAAGATTTATCCATCTGTAGTCAAATAATACTCATAATATGCAAAAAATATATTATTTACAGGGTAGGATAGGTATGAAAAGTTAGATAGTTATAAAAAATGAGTGGTGTGATGGTGGTTTTCAAACAATAGGGATTCTTTAAACATTTATGACATTATTCCTTTTCAAAAATGCAAAAAAATTAGATGCAAGCTAAGGTAAATACTAGGAGTGTTTTGCATTTATTGGTGCCAATGAAATGAAAATATGCTAATGATTATTGAAACCCTAAAACATACACTACACTTATAATCTCAAATACTTTTTCTTACTAAATTCATAAACCCAGGGTGCCCTAAGGAGTTATTCAATAATATATTTTCAAACACAATGTAGAAAGGGTTTTATAACCCATACGTAAGCCCAATATGACAACCAATTATGAACATAAAACCAAATATCTAATCAATACCATTTTAAAAACATATTACTAAACTTTGTTAATAGGAAATAGTAAAAACCACAATAATTTTTATTAACTTTACAAATAAACCTTACATCAATTTTCTAGAATGCTTGCATGGGGACAAACATGGTGAGTTTATTCCTTGTTGCATAGGGGAGACATATTACAAATGATCTTAAATATTAATAAAGCTTTTACATCTGAAACCACCTTAGCAAGGGAGACAATACATACACACAACAATGGATCTCAAAATTTTGAAGAGCCTAGCCTTAGGAAAAACAAATACTAACAATAACAACCTTAGAAAAGAGGATAAGCCCTATATAAATTTTCACCACTATTTGTAATCCAGGAATGTGGGTTATAATTTTAAATATTTGAAAATTGTAGTTAACACTCAAAGTTCTACCAAGATGTTGTTAGTTAGAAAATGCTCCTTACCACACCTAGAATCTTCATTCTTTTGCAAGGAAAATCATTGTTGTAACTATGTTTATAAGTAATGATGAAGGTTTTAAAACAAACCTTTGGTTTCTTGGTTGTAAATGAATTTTACATGAGATGTAAGGAGAATATTTTCCTTGGAGGCTAAACAAACCCTTTGTATTCTTGTGAAACTGCCTAGATATGCCTTTAACCACTCATTTGCACAACTAGAAACTACTTGATAGATACCCTTCCTCTTATGAATTCCAAAGAATAATCCATACCCTACAATGATTTCATAGGAATATTCCAAATCCATGGCCATTTGAATGATCTTCCTCCAATGTCCCACCTTGGCCTTGTAAAACTATAATATTTCCCCTCATGGAGGTGTTTGAACAAGCAAAATAATGGAAAATGCAAAACTTAGGTTATTTTTACCTTTTTTATTTTTGGCTCCAACTTGATTTTTCCACATTTTCTTTTTTCACATTTGGTTTTTAGGGTTGCCTCCAAAATTTTTAATGCATAAATGCATTACTTTTCACTTTCTAGACTTTTGGGGAAAATTTGGTCTCTTTTGCAAATATGCACTTTTCTTTGGTTTGGGAAATTCAGGTCCCATTTATAGCTTTACAATTTTATTTGTATTGGGGAAATCTAAAAATTTGTAGCATATCTACAATTTACAAATTACAAAATTTCAATTCATAGTTGCAGTTCCCCCTAAAAGTTCTCTCATAGAAATAGGAACTCTAACTGCAATTTGTAATTTTCAAATTTTCAAATTACAATTTGTAGTTGTAATTCCCCTTAAAAGTTTTCTTAGGGAAATGGGAAATCCAAGTTTAATTTTCAATTTTCAAAAGTGAAAAATTTTAATTGGCCTTGAAATTTCCCATTTTTACTAGGACTAATAGGGAAATGAGAACTTCAATTATAATTTGTATTTTGAAAAATTGCAAAATTATAATTTGCCTTGAAAGTTCCCATTTCCATTAGGACCTCATGTTGACTGATGTTGACTAGCAGCTTTGGGAGATCCAAGTGCAATTTGAAATTTGCACATTTGAAAAATTGCATTCATCCTCAAAATCTCCTTGAAACTCCTCTTGAGTTGACTTTTTCCTCCACTAGCTTTGACTGGTAGGATTGAGAGAGTTGACCACAATTTGAAATTTGCAATTTGAAGACTTACAATTTGTAAGTTGATTCCCCACACAAATATCCCATGGAATCTAGGAGCCTCATATGTAATTTTTTAAACTTGTCATTTTTTTAGACTTTTCACCCAACTCCATTTTAACCTAGTTCAATAAAGCACCCTATATAATATTTTTCTAGAATCCTAACCTTTCTCAACTTGATGCCTTAACTCAATAATCTATATCTTGTGTACAATGCATTTGAATCTAAAGCATTCACTAATGAAAATATTCATTGCCCTACAGACATGAACATTTAGAAATAAACAAGATCAATAGCATTTTGAACCTTGATTTTCCTTATTAACTCAAACTTTGATGGAGGCTCTACATCCATTTGTCCTATTATCATTGTTCAACCCATAGATCTAGCATTGTAATAAAGACATCCCATATTTTAAAATAATATTGTGATGCTTTATTTCATCATGGGATTCAAAATTAGTTAAAGAGTGTAACTTTCCACAAAATGCACACATAATAACCTTATAGGTTATCCAACCCTCTTTTTATGAATTAAAGTAATGTACTCTATGATTTTTAGCCACCGTATCATTTTATATCATCTAGGATAAAACAAAACTAACATTCTACTTATCCTTTCCTAAGGGGGCATACTTTGATTGTCCTAGACATGTGTTTCTTACAATGGACCATTCAAAACAATCAAATTGAAAATGGCATGCCTTTGTCCTGTGAGTTGATTCTGGGACAAGAAACATGGCACATGTACCACTTCTTTTCTTATTGAGTTGATGATAATGAAGCCTTTTACTCTAGCTAAACCATTCTTTCTATCCTTCTAAAATTTTGGAAGCATATTCATCATTTTCAAGAGTGTTGTGAATGTTATATTCATATCTTCCTATTCCTAATGAGCTAAAAATTATTTGTGACCTCTTTGAAAATTCAGTAGTTGATGATAAGATGTTTCTTGTAACCCTTATCCCAATTTTCTGTAAGGGAAGAGAAGTACTCTGCCTTATAATACATAGTTTCCTAGCTCTTCATCCTCTACACCATTACCATTTACTAGTCCATGAACCTTTTGCTCATTCTTCCATCCCTTAAAATCATGAAAGAGAGAATATTAAATGTGACCTATGGGTCAAACATAGTGAATATTGTATCTTCATTTTCCCCATGAGGGTGAGTTTTATATGTAAGCCTCCATCATAGGGATAAAATGTGCATTTTTATTTGAATATAATTCTAAAATAGTATTATAATTAAATATACAATTAAGGGCTACATGAAGATAATATTGGGATATCTCTCTGCCAATTGCATTATTCCCTTGATCCATTGAGATTGCACCATTTCACAATGCATTGCACAATACCCTATCAATGTGTTCCTCTGGATATACCTTGTTAGCTAATACACTATCTAGGATCTTTACTTCCACCTCCATATATGATGAGGAATTCTATATATTTGAGTAAATATAAGATAATTTTATAAGTTTAGTGGAAAAATAATTCATAAAAGTCAATGTCTATTTTTAGGGTGAGCAACAAGAACTTGAATAACTTACTTCATATATGGGAGCCACACAACCTGATCCCCCATAGTGGTAGTCCATTGTCCCAAAGTATTAATAAAAGTACAAATCTATCTCAAATGGTACCAAACCAACCCAATAGACAATTCTACTTTCTCAAAATCTAGTTGAAAAATAGCTAAAACCCAATGCCCTCAGACACTCCAAGTCCCCTCCTTTTTGTCCAATTCTTGTGTAATTTGTAATTTTCTCCTATGAATTGTGAGAGGGTCACCTTCATCTGGAAAATGCACTAACCTTTCTTTAGATCCTTGTAAATCATCCAAGAGAATACCTTCCCACCAACCATCATAATACAATACATCAACATAGAGGCCATATGTCCATCTCTCTTCTGAATCAAGCAGAGGTGGAAGTGGGCTAATTTGATTCTTGTAACATTTAATATTCCTTCCCTTCTACTTTATTTCACATCATCACTATGCAAAAAAATAGTACATGGCTTATGTCTTGCAATGGGTGATAATTTCAAAATGTACCTTTCCCAATATGCATGTTTTACTGAAATGCAGAATCTAGAAGTCTTCAAGCAATTTAAAATTTGGAAAATTGATAAATTACATCATAGTTCCCTTTTCCCACCATTCTCCTTTGTAATTTAGGTCTATACTTCCACAAACAATTCACAATTTGGAAGTAGGTCAAACTTGAAGTCAATGGTTAAAGCTCCACCATTTCATTTGTTCATTTATTTTTCATGGGATCCAGATGTGTGAAAACAATTTATAATTTGTCAAATTGCATATTGCATTTTGGTTTCCCCTTTCTACTAACTATAACACCTCCATGTGGTTTTCACTTACCTTTCTATAGGATCTGAAGATTTAAGAATAATTATCAATTTAGTAATTTGACAAGTGAGTTTTAGCATGTGTTTCTCCATGTCATGTCCCCTTTTTAGGTGACATCGCTTAGAGTTGATGATTAGCCTATCATGTGACCCTCGTAGGCTGATAGGATGGATAGAGGGTCATGATGGAGCTTGGCTTGGCTTCGATTAGTAGAATTTCTACAATTGGTTTTCATTTGGGCTCTTTCAAACATGTTTGTCTGAGCTCCTACTTTTTAGGGATATTTGACATGCAGCAGAGCACCCTTGTTTTGGTATGGCCATATGCGGAATCACTCCTTGGTTCACCAGCTTCAGACGGTTCGAGGATATGACATGTATTGAGGGAGGTATTAATATTTGATTGATTTAATCAGATATTAATTATTTGGCCTATTTTTAATTAGAAACCCTAATTCTAATTTAAGAAACCCTAATTAGGGCAAGCACACCTTTTTGGAGGATATAAGGGTTTCTCATAGGAGGGAGAGGCATATTGATTGATTATTGATTATTGATATTGAATAATTTTGCTAAGTTTTTCTGAGAAGAAGGAGCCAAGGGTTTCCAATATTCCAGTTGCATTGGAGAACGTCCACTCTTTAGTGTGTGCAATTCAGAGGTTGTGAGATATCAGTTGATCTATTGCCAATTTGAGGGATAGCTTCATATAGTGGTTATCACAGAGGGTTACAGGTATTTATTACATTAGGTTTTGATTCAATAATTGTTCAAAATAAAGCTCTTCCATATTAGGCCATATTTCTTCAAATCTGGAGTACAACATATAGGCCGCACTAGATTCTATTTGTCCCTGTATGAAATTCATACAAATCCATGCAACTTTATACCATTTTTCCATATGTTTGACAGCATCACAGGGATCACAGATATTGACATTGGCCGTATTCTGATCGACGTTGACAGAGTAGACTAACTGACAGTGACCGACGCTAGCAGTATATCGATCGATGATGGCAGTATAACTGATGTCAGTGACTGTGTGTTGACACAACAAACCTGAGCAGTCTAGATTTAGAGTTATTCCCAAATTTGCAAGAAATAATCAAGTTTTTTTGAATAACACTTCATATTATTTTAATGCATGAGAGAGGACTTTAATTGTAATCATCTAAACAAGTGATGAGCTCTTTGAATTGGCAGATAAGAGATTATTTTGCTATTTGTCATTTATTTTAAATTATTTTTCAAAACTTGCAATTTGTTATTATTTCATTCAAAAACACCAAAAAATTAGAAAATACAGAAAAACAATTCAAAATATTTAGTTTCAAAATTTAGAGGAAACAGGGGATATTACAGTGGTATCAGAGCTAAATTCCTACAGTCCTGAGGGTTTAGCAATATTATGCAGCCACAAGAGTTGGGACCACATAGGTACAACACCCATAGTAGAGCTTTACTTGAAGGTACCCAGGTTTTAGAACAACAATTGATCACCATGAGTGACAGGCGTGAGGGTAGCCCACAAAGGGGCCACAGACATAATGATGATCAGGATACCAGAGAACTCTTTCGTGAGATGACACAAGCACTATAGGCACTTACTACTATGGTAGAGAGGATGAACACACCTGTCAAATAGAATGGGGAACAAGGAGATAACAAGAGTGCTACTATTAATCAGAGACCACAGCTAACCCATTCTAGAACAGCTAATAGGCCTACACATCCTACATTTGTTCAAGAGGACCCTGAGGTTCTAGCAGAAGAGGTGACAGGAGATTCCCTATTTACAAACACACTCATGTCAGAAAATGAGGAGTGGGAGTTATTATCACCTGAGGTCAGAGAGAGGATTTCTTTTGACCGATTCATCACATAGAGGAGAGAGCATAATCGAGGTTAGCAAGATTGGAGACCCAAACACCAGAATAATGATCTGAAGCATGCTATGAGCAAGCTCACACTAGCGATGTTTGACGAAAGTGGTAAGGTCACAGTGCAGGCCTAGATTAGTAAGCTAGACACATTTATCACATTGCGTCTGATGGCTAAGAGAGATGCTATCAAATATGCGACACTGCATCTTGAGGGAGTAGCTCATGATTGGTGGCATCACAGGATGGTGACACTCCAGCATGACCAGATCACATCTTATCAAGAGTTTGTTGATAGGTTGGTGGAGCATTTTGATAGGAAGGATCCAAAATCCTATTTCAAAAAGTTGGCTTAGTTGTGCCAGAGTGGCAGTCTAGAGTCTTACATTGGTGACTTCCATAAGTTATCAGTTATGGTCCCTAACATTTCAGAGAGGTGACTTGTAGTGCTCTTCATGGAGGGATTGATAGAACCATTGAGAGGTTGGATCAAAGGCTTTGATCCTTCTTCATTACAGGTAGCTATGAAGAAGGCACGTAGTATGGAGATGGCAGCCCCATCCAGTAAATTTAACTCTAGAGGTACTTCTTCATTCAGGGACAATAAGGGCTTCAATGGAGATAGAGAGGGACCAAACTTCAACAAAGATAAATCAGGTGTTAAGAATGATTCAAAGGCCAATCTAACAGCACCACCTTTAGATTGAGAGGCTCTTAATGATCTACGTAGGAAGAAGCTTTTCTTCTACTGCAAAGGTCCCTATGATGCTAATCACAATTGTCCTTTGAGGCCTAAGGGCAAGGCAAATCGTGTGATGTGGGCTTTTTATGAGGATTCAAAATTAGAAGATTCTGAATAACAAGAGAGTTTTGAGGAGTTAGCCGCTGAGGCTTTAGAGCCTAAGGCCGAAGTAGATTTAGAGTTTTGGATACAGGAGGCACGCTTAACCGGCATTTAGTAGGATGGTTCATTCAGACTCCATGGAGTTTTGGCAGGACAGAGGGTCATAACCCTTCTTGACACAGGAGCCACACATAATTTTATAGATGTTAGATTTGTGGAGAAGCGTGGACTCACTACCAAAGATTTTGAGGACATTAGAGTTAAGGTGGTCGACGGTCACACTCTTAGGTGTGAGAGGATGAATAGAGACCTCCCATTGCGCTTGAACAACTATGAGTTCAAGGCTGATTATTATGTGGTGAACATGGGGGATATAGACTTAGTCTTGGGCATGAAGTGGCTTCATTAATTTGAGGAAGTAACTCTTCATCTCAAGGACATGGAGATGCATTTTGATGTTGATGGGAAGACACACATTATTAAGGCAATACGGGGCAGCAACATCAATGCTATTTTTTTTCATCGGATGGAGAGGCTCATACGTCATGATACAGTAGAGTGGGCTTCCGAGTGATCATTGGCACCAATACATGAGAAACATGTGGACAAGCTTTGTCTTGAGGTGAGCTCAGTTCACGAGATAGCACATGTGGTAGGGATTCAGTGTTCTTCTACAATCAGGTCACATGTTGATGATGATATGAGTATGCTTAGCATTCACACTCTGGATTTAGAGATTGTAGTGGGTGATGAGACCATGGTTGGTGATCTATAAAAATATGTTGATTATAGTATAGGTACAGTGTGTGGATTGTCTGCACTTGGCATAGTTCCATTTGGGAGTTGTTGCAGAGTTAGAGTGTACTTTTCGTATAGCATAGTGGAAAGTGTATATGGTATTTGGGATTTTTGAGATTGGTTGAGTTGTATTCGCCAATTTGATTGTGGATTCCTCTTGGTTATATTTCAGAGGATATTGCAGGAGCTTGCGTTGATTGACTTCAGTGTGGAGCATGACTACATTTGGGATCCAGGTGGATTGATTGGTTTGTTGTTTCGACATTGCTTGGGGGCAAGCAATTTCAAGAGGGGCAGATTGTCATGTCCCCTTTTTAGGTGACATCACTCAAAGTTGATGATTAGCCTATCATGTGACCCTCGTAGGCTGATAGGATGGATAGAGGGTCATGATGGAGCTTGGCTTGGCTTTGATTAGCAGAATTTCTACAGTTGGTTTTCATTTGGGCTCTTTCAGACATGTTTGTTTGAGCTCCTACTTTTTAGGGATATTCGACATGCAGTGGAGCACCCCTATTTTGGTATGGCCATATGTGGAATCACTCCGTAGTTCACCAGCTTCAGATGATTCAAGGATCTGACAAGTATTGAGGGAGATATTAATATTTGATTGATTTAATCAAATATTAATTATTTGGCCTATTTTTAATTAGAAACCCTAATTCTAATTTAAGAAAGCCTAATTAGGGCAAGCACACCTTTTTGGAGGATATAAGGGTTTCTCATAGGAGGGAGAGGCATATTGATTGATTATTGATTATTGATATTGAAGAATTTTGATAAGTTTTTCTAAGAAGGAGCCAAGGGTTTCCAATATTCCAGTTGCATTGGAGAACATCCACTCTTCAGTGTGTGCAATTCAGAGGCTGTGAGATATCAGCTGATCTATTACCAGTTCAAGGGATAACTTCATACAATGGTTATCACAAAGGGTTACAAGTATTTATTACATTAGGTTTTGATTTAGTAATTGTTCAAAATAAAGCTCTTTCATATTAGGCCATATTTCTTCAGATCTGGAGTACAACATACAAGCCACACTAGATTCTATTTGTCCCTGTACAAAATCCATATAGATCCATGCAACTCCATACCATTCTGCCATAGGGTTGACAGCGTCATAGGGATTACAGATACCGACATCGGTCGTATTCAGATCGATGTCGGTAGAGTAGACCAATCGATAGTGACCAATGCCAGCAGTATATCGACTGACGATGATAGTATAACTAACATTGGTGACTATGTGTCGACACAACAAACTTGACCAGTCCAAATTTAGAGTTATTCCCAAATTTGCAAGAAACAATTAGGTTTTTTTGAATAACATTTCATATTATTTTATATGCATGAGAGAGGACTTTAATTGTAATCATCTGAACAAGTGATGAGCTCTTTGATTTGGTAGATAAGAGATTATTTTTCTATTTGTTATTTATTTGAAATTATTTTGCAAAACTTGCAATTTGTTATTATTTCATTCAAAAACACCAAAAAATTAGAAAATACAGAAAAGCAATTCAAAATATTTAGTTTTAGAATTTAGAGGAAACAGGGGATATTACACTCCACCATAATTTCCCCATGGAATTCTCCCACCTTATTTGTAATTGGTCAACTTGTGGTCAAAGGCGAAAGTTTTGTTAGGATTTTAAGAGGTATTTACAACAATATTAATTTACATTTTGACTCATTAATCCCACCATATATTCCTAGAATAAAGTGTCTCTTTGGTAAAACAAAACTAAAACATTGCTTTATTCCATTTGTCTTTCCGTGTGGCAGGGGTCTTTTATGACATGGATTCTAACATTTACGTGGTCTCTATTGTGTTCAAGACCTTAGTCATGTTCATTTCAATTTTTCATTATACTTCAACATCCATTGTAAACCTCCTTTGATGGCATGGCTTAAGACATTTACGTGGCCTCTTGAAACTTTCTTGTGGACATCATTGTCTTAAAACATTTTATTTATTTATTTTTTACCTCCACATGGTAGACCACATGCTCACTAAACTTTTGAAAATAACAGTGTTATTGTTTAAATACCTACATGGCCTTTTGAAACCCTCACATGTTGATGAACATGAATGGGAAGATTCATTTTTAATCTTTAAGTTTACAAACTTTCTCCTCCCTTATCAAATTTTGAGTGACATCTTTGAACCCTCATGAACCCTATAAGCTTATTAAAATGTGAAAATATTGAACATTAGTTGAAACCAGGTCTTCATAGGATTCACATAACATGAACATGAGAATTAGGTTTTTTAATGACTATGAAAAAAATATTTAAAACTTGGGGTGAAAATAGTACCTCTTAACTTCAGGGGAGCACTTGTAGATAGGAAGCAATAATTAGACAATTCGAGCATTAGTATTCAACAAGGGCACAAATTGCTCAGTGCAATTTTGGGCATTAACATATCCAATCTAAGTTTTTAATATAAATTATGCTTAAAATTAATATTTTTGTGTTGATTATGTCTTCCATTCATAGTTTTGTTTTGTGTGAGAGGAATAATTTATAACTACTTCATTCAAATCCAAGTTATTTTGATAGTTTTTTGCATTCATTCTTTTGTGGGTTTTTCATCTTCATCCTTCTCCATTATTATCATTTTCCACACATTTTATAAATTTGTATCCTTTTTTTTCTTTCAAATTAAAAATATACAAAAATTCCCCAAAACATATATCCTATGAGGGAGCTCCCCCTCTCAAATGTAGATGAAATCACTATCTCAGAAGTGATTTTTCCAATCATTGGTGAATTTGTGTTTTTTCTACCAAAATTTTTTCATGACTTTGTTGAGATTTTAAGGTGACCTTTATCTCTAAAAATTAGATAAAATATTCCTATTGAAAAATTATATTAGCGATTCCATTGAAATGATGCTTGGAAATGATGGAAAGCATCCCATGCTTCTCAGTTTTGAGTTTTACTATCACTACCCATGGTTTGATTTTGGTTACAAGCATGAAAAGGTTTTGGATGAAATTAGAATATGCATACCTTGAAAATTTTGGGTAGAAAAAATAAAAATTAATAAATAAGGATGATATTTTGAAAGAGTTGGAATTAGAGGATGATTGGAGTTTTGTATATGATGATTTAGTGTAGAATGTTTTCCACTTCATATCAACCTTCAAATAAAATTGAGTTTAATAAATTATTGATGATCCAAAAAGAGTAAAGTTTTTAAAATATGTCTATGGACCTGTATAAATAAAGTAAAGAGAAGTTTTCCCAAATCAAAAATTTCCCATAGTGGAGTAAATACAAAAGACCCAATTTTTGGTGTTGGGGATGAAAGTGATGGTTCATATTCCACAATGGTTACTTAAATAGAGGAATAAACTTATTAAATTTAGTTCTATGAAAACAATATATATAAAATTCAACCCAAAATTAGGAAGCTACATAAGAATTCATTAAAAATACAAATTTAGACTAATTCGACTAAAAGAAAATAAATCATGAAAATAATGATCTTCACATTGAGAAAGAAGAGGTATGTGATGACATTGAGCATGAATAAAAAGAATACATTGAACAAGTGAAAATAAGAAATTGGAAAGAAATTTTTAGTCATTTTTAATGGCATGAATTTTTGGTCCCAAGCTCAGCTTTGGATATTTATAAAAGTAATTTAGTTTAGCCATTCACAAATAAAGAGTCATAAAAGAAACCAAAAAGTGAAGAATTTAGAGATGTGATTAATGTTGTTAGTTTTACAAACATAAAAGATAATCCTTCTATTCTTGAGGAAAGAATGTGTAGTCAAGTGTTCACTTCCATGTTTATATTCCTTCCCACACCTCATGTTTATCCCATAGATAAAGTTAAAATCATGTTGTTGTGGTTTCTCATGGTCCTATCAAAACTATCTAGATTATTTCAAAACTTATTTCACTAGGGCTCATATTTTTCCCAACTAGTGAATGATCATGTTTAACCATGTTGATATGCATTGGCCCTTGTAAAAACTTTTCTTTTTTGTACAATTTTAATTTTAATTTTTGCTTAATTTTTTCTTGTGTTTTTCCCTTATATTTTTATGATGTGTGTGTTTTTTTGTTCAATAAACTTAGCTTGTGCATTGTGATGTTTCCATTTTCCTATTTTAGAATTGATTGCAATACATAAACCCTTGATATGACACATTGAGATCTTCCAAGATTAGTTATATGTAACACTATGTTCCATGAAAAGGAAGTATGCTTTGTTGGGGATGAAAATGTAATTGTGTTCTAGGGTGAATTTAAGAGAGAATATTTTCCAGTCCCATTTGATGATGTGGTGAAATAGATAATCAGGTATATTACATTAGATGATAGATATAAAGTTGTTCATTATTACCATTTACCTTTCCTCAATTACATACACCATAAAATTCCTGTGAGCATCCCATTTTATATCATGCATTCTCTAGAGCATTCATTTAAGGAAGTTCAAATGGGTAGGAAATATGAGCCATTACACCATGCTATTGTCTTCCTTATTTATAAGTTATTCCATTTGCAAAACCCTTATCTATAGTCCTCAATTTCTAGAAGGAAAAATGTCAAAGTCAATGTTCCTATATTTGTTCTTCCCAAAAGAGTGGTAAGGAGTAATGATACACCAAAACCAAAAGAGCATGATGGAAATGATAGGGCTGAAAACAAGAAAGAGGAGGATCTTAGTGATCACACACCATAGGATTCTAATGCATCGATTGACATTGAGGAGATAGATAATAATGTTAGTCTCGATCAGAATATTCAAACTAAGGCTAAGTAGGCTAAAAAATAGGAAATTCAAATAGATACTCACATTGTTGATAACAAGGAAGGAATGAATTTGATTTCTACCGGTATTAAAGAGAATACTCATATTATTAATAATAGGGAAGGCATGAATAATATAGGTAGTAAAGAGAATAATAAAAATGTACAGGGTAAAATAGGGGATCCTCATCTACAGGCTTAGGTAAATTTTGATCTAGATTCTTTTAAAGATATTGCTAAAAACTAGGATAAATTAGAGATTTTAGAGGATGAAGTTAATCTTTACAAGGTATTTTTGTGTTGGTTCATGAAGGACCACTCTATATTCAAATAAGAGGTTAAAAACTTCAATAAAATGGATGGCTTGTATTATTCAAGGGAGAAGGCAATTGAAATGGAATCCCAAATTAAGACTTTATTTGATATAGTTAATATGTTAGATAATGAGAATAGGGAACTCAAAAAATAAATAAATCTATTAGTCACTTTTAGTAAATTAACTATGAATATTAAAATGTAGAGTATGTAGGGTTTACGAAGGTTTGTAAATAATACTAATACGAGTGACAATGATCCTACTCCCAAGAAGAGGCTTAAAGGAGTGGCTTTGATGTTTGGTAATGAAGTATTGGTAAGTGGACTAGAGATAAAATTTCACAATATGATAAAAGAATTGATATAAAATTATGATGATTGGAAGAAAAATAATTTATAACTCTTGATGTATTGTAATGGAAGATATGAATCAACTATTTCTATGTTGTTTTTCTACTCTAAGTGTCTAGTGAACTTGTATGTTGTTACTTTGTTTGTCAATATTTTGGTCTATGTAACTAGCCATTGTGGTGGTATTTTTTATGGGTAGAGTTCCTAAAAGAACTCACTTTTAAATTTAATAAAAAAAACTTATTATAAAGGTATTAAAACAAATAAACTTGTGTTTTTAAACACAAAAAAAAAAATCCTTATATATTGTTACAAGAATAACATGCCCAAAATTTCAACTTGGGAAACTAGTTAGAGTTTTGAAGATAATGATATGGCTTCACAATGTTAGTTCATTCCAATAGGATTAGGATTTGTGAATTAGATAAAATTTATACAGATCGAGACATACACTAGACACTATTCACAAAGTGGATAAAACACTAGTCACCAAAGAATCTGGAGTTCTGCATTCCTCCAAGGAATACAATCTCAAAGACAGAGCCACAACTATGTCCAAATTTAAATTCATGAATTTTTTAAAATTTTGGTTTTGACTTGAAGAAATTAAAATTTTATAACTAGATAAGATTGGCCTCAGAGGATTACCAAGTGTCATGCATGTTTCACTTAAATAACTTTCATTATTAAGAAGTTAGAGAAATCAAGTACTTTTCACAACTAAAGTGTGTAACAAGTGAAATTGTCCATTTTACCATTAATTTTAAATCAAATATCTATTTTTGTTTTCAATTGATGCATTGGATAGATATTGTCTATGAGATAATCTTTACTTTAGACATCGAGGTCTAAAAGTGTATATATTTTTTACACCAGAGATATAAGAATTCAAAGCCAATAGGGATGAAGGACTAGTCAAGTGTAAATTATTTGTTTTAGCCTAAATTTCACATTTGGTCTCTATTTTATTTATTATTTTATGCATTGATAAATATTTTTTAGGGGATCATCTTTTGTTCAGATTTCATATTTTGAAAGCTCATATATTTTTCACACTAGAGATCAAACTTTTAGCTAGTAGGGACAGAATGCCAATTAAGTTAAAATTATACATCTAATCATAACTCTCACATTCGGTCTATGTATTGTTTCTCATTTTTTGTTTTGGATATATATTTTCTATTGGATCATCCTTGGATCAGATTTTAGAGTCCCAAAGCTCATATATTTTTCACCGCGAAGATCCATAACATTGGAGATAGTACGGATGAAGGGCCAATCAAGTAAAAATTATATGTTTAAGCATAAATTTCACATAAAATATCTATTTTAGTTCTCATTTATGCATTTTTCATATATTTTCTATTGGATCATCATTGGTTTAGATCTCAGAGTCCTAAAGTGTATATATATTTCAAACTAGATATCCAAAACATTGGAACTAATAAGGACGAAGGGCATATCTAGTTAAAATTATTTGTTTCATCATAAATTACACATATAAGATATAATTTGGTTCTAATTTGATGCATTATATATATATATATATATATATATATATATATATATATATATATATATATATATATATAATCCATGGGATCATCTTTTCTTCAAACATCGTAGTCCCAAAGTGTGTATATTTTTCACACTAGAGATCTAAAACTATGGAGCTAGTAGTGATGAAAGGCCAATCAAGTGTCAATTATAAAATTTGGCATATATTTCACACACCAAAATTTTTTTAGTCTCATTTAATCCTTTAGAAAGATAATGTCCTAAGTATCATCTTTGCTTTAGACATGGGGGCCTAAAACTCATAGTTCTTATAAAAAATAGAAACAAAGATCCAAAACACTAAAGGATGGAGGACCAAAAATTAAAAGGACTTAAAAATGGACCACATGTCAACATCATATGTGAATGTGCACCTAGGCCATGTAAATATACCTCATAGACATGCTAAGAGCACATGACATGGAAAGGAAAAATTCAGCATCCTGTTTTGGACATAACTTTTGTGTTTGGACTATGTTTTGGCTCTTGTCTAAAGCATTAGAAAGGTATTAAGATTATATATCCAATGATGTAAAATATTTTATTATTTTGTGACAATTATTTTTTTATAAACAAATATTAATAATTTGTTTTGTGAGAGTGCAAC
Source organism: Torreya grandis (assembly GCA_037957365.1). NCBI lineage: Eukaryota > Viridiplantae > Streptophyta > Pinopsida > Cupressales > Taxaceae > Torreya > Torreya grandis. The sequence goes on along the minus strand of JARHVA010009052.1, from coordinate 290,675 downwards.
ATGATCATTTTAGGTGGTAATTATCCATTTGGCCTTAACTTCCACATACAAAATCCATTTTGTATCCAATTCGAAGAGACATAAAGGTATTAAAACATGAAATCCATTGATATAAATAATTTAGTCCTCAAGGAAATTTTTATGGAACAAATTATCATATTCTCCTTTATATAACCCTATTTCATATGTTAGGTGTGGCACATACTATTTCTAGACTCTATCACCCAATGGACAAGGCTTGGTGATTTATTTGAATCACTATTGAAAATTTAATGTAAAAAAAATAGGACAAATATGATAATAAAAAGGTAAAAGTAAGAATATGGAAGGTAATTTCATCCTTCTATGTGTTATAAATAAGATAAATGAGAATTGTAAAATAGTTCTTCTTTATTTCAATCTGTTGGGGAAGAGATATGTGCAACTTTGTGTGTCAACTATGTAATTTTATAGTTTTAAGTAATGGAATGCAATCAAGTAGATGATATTACTATTTAGATTTGTGGGTTTTGATGTTATTTTTTAATGAATCATGTATGTCCATTTTAGATAAATAATCCATTGAAATCTTGCATGTTTCTTGATTGTGTGCAACTCATGATGTTTCATTAATTTGTGTTGTAAACCACACATATGGGATTTGTACCAAGTGTACCCCATAAGTTTTGATGATAGTTTATGCTTCCAAGAAAGCATTTAGTTTTCATTACATTTGTAATTAATCATTCTATTTTGTATGAAAAGAAGAATTTCTATCCACTTCTTTTAAATCTGAGTTATTTTGAAGGTTCTCTCCTTTCCTTTCACCATTGGTTTCTCATCTCCATGTTAAGCATGAAATATACTGATAGGGGGGGGGGGCGTGAATCAGTATATTATATATCTTATAAAACTTTCCCTTTATCAGATTCCACTTAATCGAACATTCAAGATATGCAATAAAACTTAAACAATAAACATCACACAAGATAAAGAGAGACACCAAAAATAACATGGAAACCCAATGTGGGAAAAACCATGGAGAACAATCTCAAGTATATTAGTGAGAACAAACCCACAGGAGCACCATACCCCTTTTTTGAGTACCACCCCAGCTACTATTCATGAGCACCAATCCACAGGAGCTTCAAACCCCTTTGTTGACCACCAACCCAGCAACAATTCATGAGCACCAACCCACAGGTGCACCAACCCCTTTGCTGAGCACCAACCCAACAACAATTCGTGAGCACCAACCCATAGGAGCACCAACCCCTTTGTGTATACCACACACCTATCTCTCAATGTTTCTATCTCAACAAGTGATAGTTCAATACAACATCTCTTTCCTCTCTCTCACCTTTGCTCTTCTAAGCTAGATATAACAAATACAAATCATATTCATCTCTCACAATTGCTCTTCTAAGCTAGATATCACAATATCAAATCAACATCTATCTCAACCATATTACAAATGGCTTCTCAAGCCTTTATTTATAGCATTCCAAATGACCTTTGGCCTTCCCCCTTTGTGACCCTTCAATCCTCATGGAAAATGGCGCCAATCTTGGATGACCCTTCATATCCAAGCCTTTGAAAAGTCATGTGGTGACCCTTCATGACCAAAAACGTCCTTCCAAATTTTGTCCTTCTCTTTGGTGACTTTTCATATTCCTCAAAGTGTCCCTTCATGAGAAATTGTGCCCTTACTCTTTTGTCTTCAATTGGTGACTCTTGGTATTCCCCAAGATGACTCTTCATGGGAAAATGCATCCCATCCTTCTTTTGTCTTTACCCCATGTCTCTTCAACTTCTCCATGGGCCCTTCTTTTGTCTCATATGCAACCAAAAATATATTCCTTAATATTAAATAAATATTAACTCATATTAGCCAAGATATATTTATTACAAAAAACATTAAATGTAATGGGGCCTTTATCACCAATAATGCTAAACCTTTGACATCAATGACAATATTTCCAACAATATCCCCCTTTGTCATTGATGGCAACCTCAATCCTAAAACTGCTACATCTTGTCACCTGCACATACCATCATCTTAAAACATACAGTTACGCCCTCTTACTGTAGAAACCTGTACCTATTCCTTGTACCTATTTTTTGCACCTGTACTTGTACCTGTTATTCTCCCCCTTTGACATCAATGGCAGAGGGCCTACCTGGAGCTAACACTTAGCTCCCCCTTACTTGATGCTAAACATCAATGGCAAGAAGTAATATAAATTACTCCCAACTCCTCTCGTTGATCTTTGAATGTGTTCTTTGATCGTGCCTTAGAGAAGATATCTAAAAAAACATATACATTGTTCCCTATCCTTTGAGCATCTACAATCAACTCATTTGAATCTTTTCTTCTAATCTCAAAACCTTTAGCATGAAACTATAATGTGTATCCTTGATCACATATTTGACTAACACTTAACAGATTATGCTTAAGACCTTTTACATACAAAACATTCTTAGTCTTAGTTCTACCATAGTCCAAACTCAAAGTACCTTTTCTTGTTATCCTAGCAGTGGTTTTATCTCTGAATCTCACTATACCACCATTGATCTTCTTTAGAGTAATGAACTTACTTTTATCTCCTGTCATATGCCTCAAACATCCACTATCAATTAACCATGGCTGATCTTTACCTCTCACATGTAGAGCTGTCTGCACCATCATAGAATCTTCAGGTTGTTTCTTCTGCCATGAACATGTCTGAATCTTTTCCCTGATGAATGGAGCTTTGACACTCTGATCCTTCTTCTTGATGAATGGATCTTTGAAACTTTGATCCTTCTTGACTGACTCAAACACACTTCTACAATACCGAGCTATGTGTCCAAAGTTGTTACACTTGTAGCATATTATGGTCTCTTCATCAAAGCTTGATAGGGAAGCAAAAGAGTTGTGGCTTCTGCTTGACTCTACTTGACTTTTCTTCTCCTTATTTTTGAAATTGTTAGCTCTTTTTCTACATTCTAATTTCATGTGACCATATCCATTACAATAAAAACAATAGCCATAAAAATAAGACCTTTTTGTATATCTCTAACCTGATTGCCTTTTATAGCTTTGTTCCTTACAGCCTTCTCTATTTGGAATGTCCTTTGTAATCTTCACTTCTCCCCTTTTTGTTTCCTCTTGTGTAAGAGCTTCAGCATAGCTCTTTTTCTTTTCAAAACCGATCCCTATCTTATTTGAATATGCTTTTTGACTTTCCAATATCTTATTCAACATGTTAGTGCTATCTTTAAATTTTGAATCACTGACTACTTTATCATTGACTGCTTTCTTAATATCTTCTTTTAAAGAGGCAATTTCAATAACATACCTTTCACAATCTTTTCTTGCTATTTCTAATTGTGTTGTGAGATTTTATTTATTCTTCTTGGCTTCTTCAAAGTGTGCTTATAGATCTTCAATCATTTCCTTTGACTCTTGTTCATTTTTCTTGATCTGGCACTTTAATCTTTGATTCTTCTTCTCAACAGCTTTTAACTCTTCTAGGGCACAATTGAGTTCTCCTTCCATATCTACTTCAGCTTCCTCCTCTTCTTCTTCTTGATTATTATGTATGGCCATGAATAGAATCTCTTTTTCTTCTGAATCGATGACTCCACTATCTTCAACTAAGCTAGGATCCTTAGAATACAGGGTCTTCTTCTCGAATCCCTTCTTGGATTTGCCTTTGAAATTCTTCTTATATGTAGGCTTTTCTTCTTCTTGATCATTAACCTTATCTGGGCATCTAGCTAAAAAATGTCCAATCTTTCCACAATTAAAACATTTAAAAAGTAATTTTTCTTGATATTTACCTGTTCCTCTTTTCAGCTTGCAAATGAAAAGTGCTCTATTGTCATCTTCATCATCACTAGAACCATCACTTGATTCTTGAATCTTAGCTTTCTCTTTCTTTGATGTCTTGAAAGCCGCTTCTCTCTTTGAAGGTTTATCTTGTTCTGTCCGTATTTCATATGCCGTGAGAATACCATGAAGCTCATCCATCTTTATCTTGGTTAAATTCTTCATCTCCTCAATTGCCAAAACCTTTGCATCATATCTCATTGGTAGAAATCTCAAAACATTTTGCACCATCATTGACTCATCCAACGTTTCTCCAAGACTTTGAATCTGATTTACGACTTGATCAACTCGTAAAAGATAACTTGCTATATCTTCTTCTTCTTCCATCTTCAAACTTTCAAACTACCTTCTAAAAGTTTACAAGTTAGCTTGTTGAACCTTTCCATCACCTTTGTAAATATTCTCAAGTTTTACCCAAGTTTCATGAGCAAATTTACATTACATAACTTTAACAAATTTAGATTCACATAAACTACATAAAATAGCATCTAAAGCTTTAGCATTACATTCACTTGCCTTCTTTTTTACTTTAATAATTTTAGATGTCTATGGCTCTTCATATTCCTCCACCACTAATTTCCATATGTTGAATCCATGGGCCATCAAATAAACCTTCATTCTCATGCTCCAAAAAGCATAATTCATCCCATCAAACAAAGGTGCCTTATTTGTAGAAAATCTTTTCTGTGACCCAGCCATCGTGCTTTCCCAATCTACCTTCAAGCTGTAAAACTTTTCAAAAAGGAACCTGCTCTGATACCAATTGTTAAGCACAAAATATACTGAGAGGGGGGTGAATCAATATATTATATATCTTATAAAACTTTTCCTTTATCAAATTCCACTTAGTCAAACATTCAAGATATGAAATAAAACTCAAACAATAAACATCACACAAGACAGAGAGAGACACCAGATATAACATGGAAACCCAATGTGGGACAAACCACAGATAACAATCTCAAGTATATTAGTGAGAACAAACCCACAGGAGCACCATACCCCTTTGCCGAGTACCACCCCAGCTACAATTCGTGAGCACCAACCCATAGGAGCTTCAAAACCTTTTGCCGAGAACCAACCCAGCAGCAATTCGTGAGCACCAACCCATAGGAGCAGCAACCTCTTTGTGTATACCACACACCTATCTCTCAATGTTGCTATCTCAACAAATGATAGTTCAATACAACATTTCTTTCCTCTCTCTCACCTTTGCTCTTCTAAGCTAGATATAATAAATACAAATCATATTCATCTCTCACAATTGCTCTTCTAAGCTAGATATCACAATATCAAATCAACCTCTATCTCAACCATATTACAAATGGCTTCTCAATCTTTTATTTATAGCATTCCAAATGACCTTTGGCCTTCCCCCTTTGTGACCCTTCAATCCTCATGGAAAATGGCCCCAATCTTGGGTGACCCTTCATATCCAAGCCTTTGAAAAGTCATGTGGTGACCCTTCATGACCAAAAACGTCCTTCCCACTTTTGTCCTTATCTTTGGTGACTTTTCGTATTCGTCAAAGTGTCCCTTCATGAGAAATTGCACCCTTACTCTTTTGTCTTCACTTGATGACTCTTGGTATTCCCCAAGATGACTTTTCATGGAAAAATGCGTCCCATCCTTCTTTTGTCTTTACCTTGTGTCTCTTCGACTTCTCCACGGGCCCTTCTTTTGTCTCATATGCAACCAAAAATATATTCGTTAATATTAAATAAATATTAACTCATATTAGCCAAGATATATTTACTACAAACAACATTAAATGCAATGGGGCCTTTATCACCAATAATGCTAAACCTTTGACATCAATCATAATATTTCCAACACTCCATCCTCTTTTTTTATTATCTTCTACCATTTCTATTTTTTTTCCTTTTTTTTTTTTAATTGTTAAAAATATATAATATCCCATAAAAATACACATCCTATGATGGAGCTGCCCCTCTCACACATAGAGGAAACTCACCATCTTAATAATAATTTCTTCGATTATTAGCAACTTTATATTAATTCTCATTGAGTTAGTCATAAAACAAAGAAGTATAAAAGTAACCTAAATTTATACCAACACAACCTAGATTAATATTATGATCAATAATTAACGAAGGGTAGAGACTTAAGTAACCTATTTTAAAATATTTGAGAACTCATAAATTGAAAGGTTAATATAATCAACATATCCTCTTCATGGGATATGGGTGGAGTAATGTTTGTGGTTAATAATAAGTCAATTCTTTGGGAACCTACTTATTACTATGATATAGGTTTATAAATACTTTCCACTTGGTTTCACATTCTAACCAATCCAATTGACTGTTAGCCAATCCCAACGTTGCATATTATCTTCACAAGAATACCATGTAGCATTTATATACAACTAAACCCTGAGTCAAAAGTTTCATGTCATAGTTGAAAGACTATTTAATTATTAAACCAGTTGAAAATACTTTTACAAAAACATGTGATTTGAGTTCTATTTTACCATAGTTTTCATTCATAAGGGTAGCAGTTTTAGTGATATGAATAGCCAATCCGTCCAATAGGTTATTTAAGGGACTTAAGCTATATAAATCAAGAAGGAATGTTATTTGCATTCCATAAAAACTAATGAACCATAAATGGAGATGAAGACTTAACAAAAAGTCAGTATAATTATTCCGAGAGTAACCAACTAAATTTCGAGTACACTATTTTAACAAAATAATGTGTGAAGACAAGGCTACGATCTTGAAGGGGAATACAATCTTTATTTCATATAAGAGAGAGAAAAGGTAAGTCATTACAACCATTTTGATAAACAATGGACAACACATTCAATCAAAAGTTTGGAATCATAAGACGGGTTTATTTTTTAAATCTTTTAAATCTTCGATTAATCCCCACCTTGAACTTAGTCAACAAGCAAATCACATCAACTCTATGTTGGCAGTGTTTTCTCCTAATGTTTAGGCCCAAGAAAATGCAGTCAGAAGTAAGATAATCCATGTAAATATATAATAAATACGCAGTCACGTAAACCTCAAAACATATTTACATGGATGTCTCAGAACGTTTATGCCCAGCAAAATGTTTTGATAATATTATCCGTTATTATCAAAATTAAGAGAATTCTAGCAGGTTTGAATGTTAACAAGATGGGTGTAATAAAGCCAGGATAAAATTACTTAAACGAAATAATTATCGAACCTCTCTATAGTCCCATTTAAAGTGTCAATTTTTCATCAAAAATGAAGAGCATTTGATTTACGAATTGATCAACTTCTTTTTCAGAAATATACAGTATTTTAGGATAGCTTATTTTTGGAATCCCAAAATGCGATAGAAGTAAATTTCATAAGATATGCTCAAGAGACGCAAAGGGATGTAATAATAACTAATAGAAATTAAAATTTCCACATCAGGCCTTTAAATCAGCAAGGGAAATGTTGTAAAATTTAAAGAAAATACAAAACAGGGAGGAACAAGTGGAGGGGTTCAGAGAACCACTTGCCTCTAAAGGACATGGAAACTATTTATGTTTGTCATATTCCTCCCTCTGCTCCTCAACATTTTCTCCTTTCTTATGTTTCGCTTCACCATAGACCAATCTTGTTGGGCAAGAATAAAATGCAAAAGTTGGCATCCCCTACTTACAAAAGCATCTAGCTAGCCTGCCACAGTAATAATTATCTTGTAAGTGGCAATAAAACAAGCTTTGTCTGTTTTATAAATGCATTAACTGGAGATCACGCAATATATTGTCTCTTTCACTACCCAAGGATTTGGGCCTCCACATCCTCTTTCTCCTTCCAAAGTAACATTCCCCCAAGTTAATAGATGTTATGCTTTACCCAGTCTCCCCTTCCTCCTAATTGAACTCAAGAAATATTCACCTTAGGTTGGGTTTTTCGCATTTATTTCTTCATTGTATCATTTCCCCTTTAAATATATACAAAAGAAACATGAGCTTTAGCCCAAGTAGTAAAATAATGGCAAGATTGATACAATTTTATGGTTTGACCATGAATAAACAATGATCCTTTATGTAGTTCCAAGACAATATTCAAAGCATTATTACACTGAGGCCAAGACATAAATAGCAAGACCAAAATGAATATAGTCTGGCAATGCTATAATCGTAAGGTTTAATAGAAAAAAATAGCGGATAACAAATCCAAGAAAAATACTAGCTTGGAAAGAAACCTCCTCCAACTAAAACCTTTGATACACATGGGTGATAAGGTTAGAACAATATATTATAATATTGGACATATGTGTCAATAAGTAACAAATAGACTCAATATTAGTAAGTCTTCTCAAACATTCTATTTAAGAGAACTCATAAAAGGTACTTGTTATGAACCTTCTAATTATTGATCCTCATATTGATCATTACAAGAGAGAAGAAAATTATTAAAGATCCTATGGGAAGTGGGTCAATAACCACTATCAAACTAAATCCAATCACTATCATTTGACAATCCACATACATAACACTATACAAGCCATTCACAACTAATAAAATTTCCATCACTAAAAAGAGAGACAAAGAGTATGTCACGCTAAAAATCAAGGATAAGTTAATAAAAAAATATTATTTCCATGATCATAGAAGAGAAACTACAACATAAAGTCACAACGTGTAGCCAATATAGGGAGTTAGGGCTACTACAAGTTTGCCTTACATGTGATAATGCCAACGAAGACATGTATAAGGTCAATATACTTAGAATTCTATTTCATAAAAAGAGGGGAATTTCATCCCATCGATTTAGAAAAACATCATCCTTAATGTGAACAACATATTCATGCTACTTATGATGTTACTAATACATAATTGTTTCCTACTGTGTAAAATAAAAATGGTATTTTACTATTTAATTTGTAAAATGGAGCCAAATTATTCAAATCAAGTCAAAGGAATCCTTTCAAAAGGTGATTTTTTTCCATGAATTTTTAAATTTACATGATTTTTACAATACTTTTGGTTTATTTTCTTTCCAATTAAGGATGTTTTAAATCACCACACACCCAATTCTGAAGTGAAAAAGTTACTTTTAGGTTTTTTTTCATAAAATGTGAATTTTAAGAGAAAATTTATCATAAGGATCACACTTACTATTTATATCCACATCATAATATCAATTATAACATATAATTTCACTTATACTCAAGGTAAAATGTTCCAAGGAACCAATAGTCCATAGTAAGGCCTCCTAGAATATGAGAATAACATCTCAATATAATCATAGAATGCAAAAGTGACTTAAGCATCACAAGTTAAGTAAGAAATTTTTGTAAGGTGGAACACTAATTTTAAACCATATTTAGTATATCGAGAAGACATTATAGGTCTATTCATCATGTCACACCATTATGAGGTTAAATATAAGAGTAAATGACAAGGTATGGGCCAAAGCTAAGAGATTCACTTCATGTATAAAAAAAGGTTATGAGATTTTCCACAAATCCCATCATACAAGTAAGAATCATATTCAAATATAGAATTTCCCATACTTAACAATGCATATTCAAATAATAAATGCACACAAATTATGATCCTACTTATTGTTGAATATGCATAGATAGATATTTACATTATGATCACTAATTATGATCCTAATTATTGTTGATCATAGTTGCATTCATAATTAGTGATTATAATGGAGATATCTATGTATATAATAAGAATCTTTTAATAATCATAATTTCAAAAATGTATCAAAAAACCCATATCATTTTCCATTTTAACTCCAGCCACCTACATCTCAAGGTACATGTTAATGTGTTTATGTAATATATGATTCTAATAAAAAAAATCATCCAATTAAGGTCTTACTAATTGATGATCCCTATCATAGTCTCATTATTCAAGATGAATGCACTTGATTTCCATTAAGATATCTAGTCATAAGTCTATAATATGGATGATATTTTTTGAAAGAAAACCAACATGAAACCTAATAGTACCCTAGGTTGCTAGTTTTATCCATCCAACCATAGATCAATTTCTATGTATCATAATGATGGAAGGAATAGAACCAACATCTAGACATATATGACCCCATGTTTCTCCTTGATTCCATTCAATAGTAAATATAGTAATGTAATAAAAAAATCATGCAATTAGGCCCCAAGAGTCTCTTTTTCAAGCTCATAATAATTCATATGTTCATTTTGTATATTAATTTTTAAGTAAATTCGATATGGGGATCCACAATATCATCCATTCATTTAGTTTTTGGGAGTGCCAACAAGTAGCCTCCCAAGGCCATAGGTTTCTCCTAACATTTTATTAGTATACTGAATGTTAGTATTTAATATGTCATTAGAGAAACAACCAATAATTCATGTGGATATGATAGTGCAATTGCTATAGCAATCTACATGGATCATGTAATGCCAACTCAATAGATATTAGGGTTAGCCCACAATAGTTTATATCTTATATTCAATATTTGACATAATATTCTTGACCAAAATGTGTAGAGACATGAATCAATGTATCCATATGCTATAATCATAATTAAATCCATACCATAGCACATTCATATAAACTCATGTGCATTATGTATCACCCATGACTATATCTTAATATTATCATGTTAATTATAATACAACTTGTAATATAGATAACCAATATCAAATATAAACAATATTTGATCACGATTTTAGTAAGATACATACAAAAACTCTCTCAATGAACATATCTCAAAATTTTCATAACCAAAATAATTGATCCATCTCCAAGTACCATATAGTTTATAAAAGATAGGTACAAGTATTATCTCAATGCACATCATCAAATGGATCATTATCAAAAAATTATATAATAAATTAGCTCATATAATTAATCACTTCCCATGTGTCAAAGGAAATTATTATTACACAATCCAAGAGATTAGTGTTAGTTTAAATAACTTGTGATTATCCACAATATAGATATGACACAAAAGGATGCGTAAACCATTTAGGAAGAAGTTGTTTAATGCAACAAAAATAGAATGAATCGTAAGGAATAATTTGCCTAAAGTTTTTATATTCCAACCATTTAATGATAACAAATGTAACCCACATCTCAAACAAACCAACATTTTTTCCATCTCTATAAAGTCATATATCACAAAGATAACAATTATTAAGATAATGAAGATGAATATAAATTTATCACTCATCTCAAATACAAAAATTATAAGACAATATTCATAGTCTACTTTAAAACAAAACTAGAGAATTTTTTCATAATGAATTAACATTATCTCCATAGGAGTATAAACTAGGTTTATGGTATCAACTTACGTATTCATCATTGAGTGTCCTATCAAGGGTAATTATTTTCAAGAATGAAAGGTTCACTTCTATTTGACAAATGGATAAGGAATCATAAAAATGTCACATTTAAGGAATAACTAGTTTAATGATGAAGATTATGTTCTTACGCCCTCCTTAAATGACAATAAGGCATGACCATATAATTATGCCAATAAGTACCATAACCAATTTCAATCCACTAATAAAATAGTACAAAAACTTCCCTAAGTCTCATCAATATTTAGATTCTATTGGTATAAGGTACCTCTTAATGCTCACTAGCATGTGGTCAACTCTTAACCTTAAAAGTGTTTGTTTATGAAAAGAAAAGTGAATAGTCTCACAAAATTTATAAATTAAGATATGAAACACTTGGAAGAGTATTGAAAAAATAACAAAGAGACACTAAACTGATTGGACTAGCTATTAGTGAAAAAACTAAGGGGATGATATATTGGCAATCCCAAGTTGTGAGTTGTTCAGCTGCGAGTAGCTAAATTGTAAAGGCAATTTCCTATATTTCAAATGGTTGAGGATAATATATTAAAATTTTATTTGTTTCATGATTATAGTATTATTGGGCTTGGTCACAATTTTTTGATAGACACTTGAGAAGTTCACCTAGATATCTATATATGTAACAATGTAGGTCTCATAGGCTTTATTCATTTATATTTTTTTCAAAAGCTCTTCATTGGAGGTATAGTATTCTTGGTCCTTTTTTACCTACATTTTCAACAAATCCATTTAAAATTGAAAGAAAATACAATCCAATGTCATGTCCTTCCCCAACAAACATGTATGTAAAATTATTAAACATACACAACACATGAAACATTTGAAAAAATTCATAAAAAATGTGGTGTCATGGAATGCAATGCTTTCATGATATACATAAAATGGGTTTCTTGAAAAAAAGGCCTTGGAAATTTTTTAAGTAAATGCAATTAGAAATGTTAGAATTCTCATGACCATCATCATTTTTGAATTATTAATATCATCATTGGGAGTAAAGGTGGGATTATTAGTTCTTTAAGACGTTTAATATTTACATGTTCCAAAATCTTATTGACAACCTTGTCAATGATGTTTGAGAAGACTTTAATTTCTTTCAAAAAAATTGAAACAATAGTATATCATGCTATCATAATGTGATTCAAATTATTTAATGGAGAGAAAGAGAAGACAAGTGATGCATAGCCAAAAAAATATCCATGATTAGAATCACATAGGATGATGAAACATTATGTATATTGTATGATAAAATAGGTTATTATAAATTTCATTATAAACTTTGAAGTGTACTGGTTAATCATTGATCCACATATTATAATGGAATAATCTTTCTAATTATCTATTTCAATATTAGTAGTAGAGATGTTTGAGGTACCAACCATGGTACTAGGCACAATATCCATGATCTACTTACCTTTATCAAATAATATTATGGTTATACCCATTACTTGAAACTGTGCAAGTAGAGTCTTCCTAGCATGACATTATTTGTTGGAATAATTATTGGTATTATGAACTTAACACCACTTGCTAGTCTTGGATTTCTTAGTTTAATAATTTGATGATTATTGCTTCTTATGTGGAAGGTGTTTGGAATTATGCCCTAATTTTGAATTTTGATTACAATATTTAGAGGATAATTTGTTTTAGGAATGTTGAAATGTTCGTCTATCAAGTTATAACTATGTGTTCCATATTATTTACTAGAAAGTAAATGAGAAAAGAGAAGCCATACACAACCCTAAAAAACTGTTTGAATGAAGCATAATACTTAGTCTATTAGGGCATGCGACAATGTATTTACAACACTTAATAGCCTTTCTAACATAATGGTTTTTGGTGTTGTAGCACAAATTTGTCATTGTTATTTTGATGGAGGAATAATTCACTTATACAAATATGAGTGAGATCAAGCAAGATAAATTAAATTACTGCATTAAATTTTAACTATTGTCATTACAACTCATAATAGATCAAATGCTTACATATTTTCAACTTAAGCATGCATGTTTTAGAAATCAATTACTATTTAATAATAAGCTAAAAAACTATAGGAACACACAAGCTACCACTTTATTAGTGCAAGGAAATTGTGGTCTATATGATGCTTGAAAATTTGGTTGTAGTTTGAGAAGTCTATAGATTGATATTTCTCCATTTAGGAATGAATTTTATATATATTCTACTCTCATAACCATAATTAAACTAAAATTTGAGTGGTGACTAAACTAGAATCAGGTAAAACAAATTGATTATTCAAGTTTTAGAAAGTATTATTAAGTTTTGATGAGAGTCTCTAAGTCCTACATGATAATAAAAAATTTAATGGCTAAAAGATAGAACAAAATATCTCATTTTCAGGTCAAAGATATTATTTGAAGTTCTGAGTCTTTTACCAAGATATATACTATTTTTTATGCATAGTCCAAGTTGGATTGGTGTATCAATGTTCCTAAGACTAAGTTGAGTCAGAAGTGCATAAAAATTATATATTATATAATTGTGAGGCAAAAAAGATTACAAGATATATGCATCTATCAGTGGGCATTATTTCACCTTTTGTTATGAACTCTTGTAAATCCTTAGAAGGCCTATTTGAGGATCCAATATGAATCTATCAATATGGGTGGTATCTTCATAACTAAATTGGTAGTTAAGTAAATTTAAGTGAGGAAAATTTATATCTCTGGAATATATAAATATCCTCCAAAAATGTCAATAATCCTGTAACTAGTTTTAGTAGTTTTGAAGAGAACCTTCTATCAGCCTTGGTATATGTTTAAATAAACTATTTTTATTTTTGTCCCAATTAAAAGGCAAGGCCTATGAATGGTTAATTTATATTTTTATCTATGTACATCTTGGGGGATTGTTGTAGTGAGAACATGATAAGCTAGCATCTAAAGTATGGTGTTATTGGGTGAATAAATCCACAACAAATAAAGCTATGGAGATTGAATTAACTAGAGAAACTAAATTTTTCATGATGCCCATATTATGAATCTAATTTCTATATTAATTTATTCTAATCTTACTAATCATATATGTTACCTTAAATTTAGGCCAACATTCAACTAGCAGTGCAATGGTCTGTAAATGTTGAAGCTCCTCAATTACATATCTCGAGTTATGAAGGTGTCTTTATATAATGATATAGGTTCTTTTGTCATTCAATTTTTTTAATAAATAAAATATCAAGGTTTTGGGTAGGATTCTTGTTAAGATTCTTATTCAAGAGAAAAATTTGGGAAAACATGTTTTTGTCTTAGATGTCATAGAAAAAACTACATCATTTTCATATTTTTAATCTAAAGGGCATTCTTTATGCTTTACTCATTTCCTACTCTTGAATTTTTGGTATATGATATCTTCCATGATGCTAAAATTTGTGGTGGTCATGTTCCTAAAATTCAAGGGCAATCAATTATCCATCCTCATTATCATATTGGCATATAAACTACCACTTCATGTAGGTTTACAACACTAGTGAATTATGCTTGTTTCTTTCTTTTTTCTATATTTAATGTCATAAGTTCATGAAATTCATTGTCTCTATCATTAGTCTTTTAAAATGGTCATCACATAAAAAATTTTACATTGGTGTTTCTCCAAGGTTTTCAGCCCCTTCAATTATTGCTCTTGAAACAAGGATTGTCAGTTTATCTAATTATCTAAGATTTGACATCATGCTTTCTACTCTCTACCTTCTAAATAACCAAATTTTGGTCCAAATTAAATGTTATCTATTCCTATTAATTAACATGGTAAAGAGAATTAAATATTAATGTTATTTCTCATTAATTTATCAGTCTATGAAATGTTTCATGATACTACTAGGTGAATTTATTTTCCATACAAAATTATCTCCAGGCTACTACTACATATTATTTCTGTTATATGTGTGTCTCTCTTTTCACCTTTAATTGGGAAACCTTTTAGGTAGTGAATTATTGTTACTCATCTTTAAAATTTTTAAAAGGTTTTTCCTTTTTTATCAGAAAGATTTCATTTCTTTGTCTTTATTTTGCATTTTAATGGTATATTAAGCAGGTAGGGGGAAAGAGATATAGAAGTCTTAAAATTATTATAATGGTGGTGGTTCATTTTGATATTCTTGATATAGTTTTAAATCATACAATAAACACAAGGTGCCTAAAACTAGATATACTTATTAATAATATGGCATGCTTCTTATAGACCATTCATATGTCCCTTTAATGATTTCAAATAAAAGCAATGTTTTCCTATGTTATGGTTACAAACCAAAACTATAAATGGTAAATAACATATGGCCTATTCACACCATAAGTTTAGGATTGGATAAAAATTCTAAGGATAAAATCCCCACGAAATGTACCCTAGCATGGACAATATAGATTAAATAATAAATATGTAACATGGAGGAAATCCATTGATAGTTAAAAAGTTGGGCTCTTTTTACGCTAAGAATAAAATTAATTTTCCAAATGCTTGGCGTTTTAATACCAAATCGCTCGTAGCATCCTCCAACCTAACCATAAGATTAGATAAAATTG
This sequence comes from Torreya grandis, assembly GCA_037957365.1. Classification (NCBI taxonomy): domain Eukaryota; kingdom Viridiplantae; phylum Streptophyta; class Pinopsida; order Cupressales; family Taxaceae; genus Torreya; species Torreya grandis. The sequence continues at coordinate 274,973 of JARHVA010009052.1, read as the reverse complement.
GTAATTTAATTAGAGGTAAAGGATTAATGAGTGAAAATAATATAATACCTTGCTACTTTAAAATAAAAAGTGTAACTACATATGGATTATAATTATTTTAACAAAATTACAAGGAAAACCATAGTAATGTGTCAGATCCACATTTAAATCTTCACACCATAATGAGGTGGCCAATAACCACATAATTTAAAGAGTGTTGGAATTAAAATGGCTAATATTGGGGGGTGAATTAGTCTTGAAAAACTTCTTTATCAATTTCACTTAAGCAATCATGAACCATTCAAACAAGCATATAGATCTAGGAAGCATAAACACCTATCCACATAAGCATGAAACACAAGAACACATCACATATGTGAAAACCTTAAGGAGAAGAAAACACATTTATATATTTAAATGGAATACAATCCTATAAGATAAAAACCAAATTTAGTGAATCACCAAATCCACATATAAGACCAAGCCCAACTAGCTAAGCACCAAATCAGCTAGGCTTTAACAAGCACCAAATTACAAAGAGGCACCAACCCAATATATGACTCACAAAAAACTCATAAAATTATTGATTTTATCACCATCAAGACACCTTATTTCTCAACCAATTGATGATGACCACCTTTTCATCTCTACACACTCTTAACCTTTGTAATCTTCCTTATATGACTCTTTCCTTAATTAGGTCTCTTGAAGACTGATTAGTTCATATGACCTTGATTTTAATACATACAACCTATATAAAATTTTTATAATATATCCTTTACACTAATTTTATGGTCTATAATACCTCCTTCTACTCAAAAATATGTTATTATATTAGCCTGCATTTTACACACTCAAATAGGCCTAAAATTGCCTTGTATAAATACAAGCCTCTTGTTCATATCCTTTTTGGTCAGCCATACATACTTATATAATTGGATTATAATTTTAATAGGTATTATAACATGTTTTGTACATTAATGAATCATTAAAATAGGTCATCCATAACTTTGAATACCAAAACCTATTTTAGGCCTTAAGGAGACCTAATTCCATTAGACCTTCATTAGCACACATTATCCTATGCCATCCTTGAAACACTTTAAAACTCCACACATAGTAGGAAAATATCATATTTTAATCAAATATACCCCCAATAATCTCAAAATATGTACATGTCACCTTTTAGCTTCAACCACCACTTGTAGCACAACATCAATATTGTTCACAATTAAGTCTGTGAACCTATAGAAAGTCTATATTGAACTACAATAGATTAAACACAGATTAGCTAAAAATTCATGAAAATAAATCACATATACAAAAAATAAATGACCTAAAGGTCATAACCATGTGATTTAGACTTCATAACTTAGGTCAAAAGGACTCAAAATCTTTTCTGTAAATAGCCCACTTAGAACTACCAGAATTCTCCAAAACCCTGTCATAAACAACTTGATCTTAAACACCTGAAAGAAAACTTATCATGAATATTGATATTTTAAAAATATATTTTGAAATATATATACCTCTATAAACTACAAAAAACACAGGTCTAATGTCAAATATTGGTCTTGCAGACCAATATTTTGATCTCACTACACAATTAGATCAGAACTGGACAAACCATTTTGGATTCAGCATTTATCCCACTTATACTATCTTTAAATATTTAAAAAGGAATGATAAGAACTTTACATTTAAAAAAAATAACACAATATATATATATCATGGCATAAAGCCTCAAACTCACCACTGCAACTTGCTTACTTAGAATTTCTAGTTTACCTTAAAGCACAATCATGGTGACAATACACACACACACACACACACACACACACACACACACACACACACACACACACACACACACACACACACACACACACATTTGCTTAGAAGTTGACTTATTTGGATTAGTGAGGTCTGTGTACAGTGAAGTTATGAGATTGGTCAGCAAGACTAATATTTCCATTTACAAATATTATATTTATAAATAATAATTATATAATTATTTCATAATATCATCTAAATAAATTTTAAGTCTATATAAATGGTCATATAGGTGTTTAAGTTCATTGTCACCATGATTGTGCTTTAAGGTAAACTAGCAGTTCTAAGTAAGCAAGTTGCAGTGATGAGTTTGAGGCTTTATGCCATGATATATATATATATATATATATATATATATATATATATATATATATATATATATATATATATATATATATATATATATATATATATATATATATATATATACCACCATGATTGTGCTTTAAGGTAAACTAACAATTCTAAGTAAGCAAGTTGCAGTGGTGAGTTTGAGGCTCTATGCCATGTATATATATATATATATATATATATATATATATATATATATATATATATATATATATATATATATATATATATATATATCATGGCCTAAAGCCTCAAACTCACCACTGCAACTTGCTTACTTAGAACTGCTAGTTTACCTTAAAGCACAATCATGGTGACAATGAACTTAAACACTTATATGACCATTTATATATAATTAAAATTTATTTAAATGATATTATGAAATAATTATATAATTATTATTTATAAATATAATATTTGTAAATAAAAATATTAGTCTTGCTAACCAATCTCATAACCTCACTGTACACAGACCTCACTAATCCAAATAAGTCAACTTGTGAGCAATTTTTTCACTATAAACACTAACCTACAAGACTTGTACCAAATTATAACATGTGTTAAAAGTACTTAAAAATATATATATACACTTTTATTCATCCATATTTCATGATAAAACATTTCTAATCATCTTCTCACTGTTGCTTGGGTTATTCATTGTTTTCACCATTAAGCTTGTTAGCGACTAGCTATCTTGAATTATTGGTTTAGCATATATATGGTATATAAATTATTATAAAACCACCATTGACATAAAATAAAAATATAAACTTTATACATACAATTATTTGAATACTTTGACTTGGTCAACTCTGATTGCTTCATCAAATCTTTGAGAAACTAACTCTAACTTATCGGGTCTACTCACACACTTGATAACTAAATCACATTTGGAGGTGATTGGGAGAGCTTAATACATGATCCAAGATGAGGTCCTTATTACAGTTCTAGGAGGGTTTAAACATGTTTTCATTCTTAACGATCATTCATAAATCATAGCCCCTTAATATTGTAGCTAAAACCTATAATTTTGATCTAAGACAATTACAAATATACCATTAATACCTTAGTTTCTAATTCATATATTTTATGAGATAATGATCACAAGAAAAACCTTCTCATGTAGATAACCTTTCATTTTGTGCACTTGAGAGACCTCAAAACCACTTTATATGCCTTTTATTGCAAACCATGGCTATAAATTTCATGAACACACTTTAAAAAACATAAATCACCTTTGAAAATGTTTACATGAGGTCAATAATCTTTAAATATGATCATGACCTATCATTAGGCCACACTCTTTCTATTTGCTCACTTAAACCTTGAGCTACAAAACACATTAGGCATTGAAACTAACCTTCATGCCTCTTTCTATGTTCTCTCCACCTTAATCACATAATAAATAAGACTCTCTCATGATAAAACACTTTTTTACATCCTTCATAGGCCTTGACGATAGATCATGATGCCTCATTAGGCCATGTAGGGTCTGAAAATGATGTAGATGTAGACTAGATCTATAGGTCCTACCCATGTAGGCTCACCTTGAGACTCTTATTAATGATCCAAAACATCACATGCATTATAAATAAACCTTATACATCCATTCATGTTTTTGTGCAGTCATCTCACCAATCCATCATACTCATACCTTTTTACAAGGTCTATTCATACTATGACTAGTGCCATGACTTGGCTTCTTAAGCACTTGAAACTTGAAAACTGGCATTGAAACACTTATATAAGTATGTAAACTTCTCTTGGATAATAAAACAATTCCAAAAAACCTCTCACAAGCTTATGCTTACTTCACAAAAATTCATTATGCACACATTCTCATAGGATCTAGACTAGACTTCTCAAGACACCTTTTACTCAGAACTAGTACTTAAACATGCTTTAATTCTCACTTGACATGAGCCATGACATAAATAAAAAATATAATGATTAGGATGCCTTAAAATTGTCTCTCAATAGAGAGACATTAGGTTTCCTTCAAATTCTATCTTATCATATAGCTTCCTTGTCACATCAAGCACACAAGCTCATACCTCAAAGACTGCCCACCATGCATCTTCACTAAATGCATCTTGAAATCAATGACATCATCATTGACATCAATGAAAAAACTTATCAACAAAATATCACATTTTTCATTGATGGGAAAACATTCTTCAATTAGTTTTCACTCATGTCCCCCAATATGGTCAATCTGTATTCTTAAACTTTCTCCCCCTTTGACATTAATGATAAAGGGTCTTCCAGAAACTACCATATGGACTCACACATTCTTACAATAGAATCTCAACATATAAAATATAAATCATTACTAGAACATTCTCCCCCTTAATCCATGCATATTTTCTTCAAATGAACTTAGATCTCAAGACCACTCACCTTGTCCTTGACTTGACTACTATGACATAAATTTTTGATCACATACTAGGCCACCGTATTCTTGTCATCACTTTAATTTTTAGCTTATGAACAACTTGAATATCCCCCCCTTAAATTAAGCATCCATCATGCTTTTGCTAATTGATGAGTGTCTCTATGAAGCCTAATGGAGTCACCCCTTTCCATAGAGAACTAAAACAACACAAGTTTAGGAGATTCCTAGATCTCCATGCTCTCACAAGATTGAATATCCTTCAGTATCCTTTTAAGATTGATTATTAATATAGGATTGACCTCTTCATGAATCATTTGATCATAAATATGAGTTGATAATAGACATTCTTGACTTTATTTATCATCTGAAGTGTGATCTACCATATATAAGATTCTATTTGATCTTGTAAACTAATCATGACTAATATTTACTATTTTTGGTTTCCACACATTCATTTCCCTTCTCTCGTAGACTCTCGAGGATTAAAACCTCTTGTTTTGACTTGATGCTCTATTAGATTAGAATCTTATAATGTGTCCCTCATTATGATAGTTCTAGAAAATAACCTTATACATACCTATTTACTGATGATTCCTTTCATAATCCCATGCATATTCATTTTTAGAGGGTCTTCTACACTCTCTTGATCTATGACCAAACTTATTTCAAGAATAATAGTAACCATTGAAAGAATTAACATACCTCATATCATTAGGTTATCTGATTGGTCTTTTAATATTGACCTTCTTATCTTTGTTAGGCTTCTCTTTGACTTGATCTACCTCCTTTTGGTCTTCTCTGAACCAATACTTATCTTATCACTTACACACTTTTGACTATTAAAGATGTTATCTAGAGCATCAATACTCTTCTCAATCTTCATAAAGGTATTTACCTTTCTAGATGCTTGATCCAACTCAACTTTCAAAGATTCCACTTTAGTTCCATACCTGGTGCATTCTTCCTCTTTAGATTTTAAGATAGTAGTGACTATGTCCATCTATCCTTCAATATATCCGATGATCTCATCATACTCCTTAGATGCGTTATTCAGTCTCTCCTCAAACAAACCAATTTGCTCTTCATAATCCTTAACTAATAATCTTAGTTTGTGATTCTTCCTTGTTTGTAAATTCAATTCCTCTAGAGCACTCACAATTTATACCTCAAGGTTCACTTCAACTTATTCTTTATCTAATTATTCATCATTCATAAGGCCTTTCCCAACTAAAAAACCCTCATTTTTTGTTTTTATATCCATGAATAAGGTTTCATTATTTTAGTGTTCATGTTGATTACTGTCATCATCACTATTATATGTGCTTGTGTTACTTATATTAGATGAGTTATTATCTTCCTTAGTATTAAAACTTCTCTTGTTCTTGAATGACACTTTCCTCCCTTCATTCTTTCAATAATATTTCTTGTTCTTATCAAGATTATATACCTTTTTATCATCTCTATAATGTTCATCATGCTTAGTTTTATCTTTGTTAGGATACTTAGATGCAAAGTGACCAATCTTACCATAGTTAAAAAAATTTAAGGGCAACATAACCTTGTACTTACTAGATCCAAACCTCAATTTACTTGTAAACATGGCTATCAATTGATCATCATCAACATATGAACATTTCTAATCCTTAAAATTTTTAGATTTTGAATTTTTCTTAGCTTTGAATGTTGTTTCCTTATTGGGAGGTCTCTCTTCATTTGTTCTCATCTTATAGGAAATCAAGATTCCATGAAGCCCATCCATCTCTAGTTTGTCCAAATCTTGCATCTTTTCTACTACAGACACCTTAGAATCAAACTTAGGAGTTAGTGATCTCAATAATTTTTTAACACCTATATATTATTTCACTTTGTCTCCTCATACTCTAATGACATTGACAAATTCATCAAACTTTAATAGGTAAGATGCAATGGTTTCATCTTCATTTATCTTCAAATTTTCAAATTATCTCTGGTGGGTTTACAACTTGGTCATCTTCACCTTAGTACCTCCTTCATATATATCCTTCAATTTATCCCATATCACCTTGGTTGACTCATAGTTCATCACCTTCACAAATTCTACCTCTAATAGGCCACATAGAATGGTATTCATTACCTTGGAATTCCTCTCACTTTCATTCTTATCTACTACATCATTTGGTGGTGTAGGAGGTGGGGTGTATCCATCCACAATTGACTACTATATTTCATGTCACATTAAAATTAGATATGTCCTCATTTTGATGCTCCAAAAAGCATAATTCATCCCATTGAAGAATAAATCCTTACTAGTAGAGTAACCACCTTGAGCATGCTGACTAGCCATCCTTGCTTCTATTAGAAATAGTATCATTAATGTCAAAAGTCTAGCATTATTGTTGGTAAAGGCCCCATTGCATTTAATGGTGTTTTAAATATTCATTTCTTAGCTAATGTTTGTTAAAACTTATTTAATATTAATGAATATATATTTGGTTGCATATAAGTCAAAAGAGGGCCCATGGAGAAGTCAAAGATTTATGGGGTAAAAGATGAAAGAGAAATGGGATGCATTTTCTCATGAAGAGTCACCTTGAAGAATTCCAAGAGTTACCATGTGAAGACAAAAGAGGTATAGCACATTTTTCCATGAAGGGACACTTTGAGGAATATGTAAATTCACCAAGATAAAGACAAAAGAGGAAAGGATGCTTTTGCTTATGAAGGGTCATAATATGACTTTTCAAATGCAAGGATACAAAGGGTCATGCAATTTTGGCACCATTTTCCATGAGGATTGAAGGGTCAGAAAGGGTGAATGACAAAGGTCATTTGGAAAGATATAAATAAAGGCTTGAGAAGCTATTTGTAATATGCAAGAGAGTGCATGGTTTGTCTTTTTTTTTTTGAAAAGAGAAAAGCAAGATATATTGTAGAGTTCTATCATTTGTTGAGTAAGCAACATTGAGAGATAGTTGTGTTTTATACACAAGAGGGGTTGGTGCTCCTGTGGGTTGGTGCTCATAAATAGTTGTTGTGTTGGTTATCGGCAAAGAGGTTGGTGCTCCTACAAGTTAGTGCTTATGAACTTTGTGTTTTGAGTTGGTGCTCACTCATATACTTGAGATTGTTCTATGTGGTTTTTCTCACTTTGGGTTTCCACATAGAAATTTGGTCTCTCTCTCTCTCTCTCTCTCTCTCTCTCTCTCTCTCTCTCTCTCGTGTGGTGCAAATTATTATTTTAGTTTTATTACATATCTTGAATGTATGATTGAGTGGTTAAAGAAAATAAATTATATTAAGTAAAAGATATATAATATACTGATTCACTCCCTACTCTTAGTATATTTCATGCTTAACAATTAGTATCAGAGCAGGTTCCTTTTGAACAAGTTTTACATCTTGAAGGAAGATTGATAAATCATGATGGTTGGATCACATGAAGGATTTTCTAAAAATAAGGCACCTTTGTTTGCTAGGATGAATTATGTTTTTTGGAGTATAATAATTAAGACTTATTTGATGGCCCTTGGATTCGACATATTGCAAGCAGTGGTGGAGGAATATGAAGAGCCACAAACACTTGTAACTACTTTGGTAGAAAAAAGGCAAGTAAAAATAATGCTAAAGCTTTAAATGCTATTTTATGTGGTTTATGTGAATTAGAATTTGTTAAAGTTATGCAATGTAAATCTACTCATGAAACTTGGGTAAAACTTGCAAATATTTACAAAGGTGATGGAAAAGTTCAGCAAGCTAAGCTTCAGACTTTTAGAAGATAGTTCGAGAGTTTGAATATGGAAGAAGAATAAAATATAGCAAGTTATCTCTTTTAGGTTGATCAAATAGTCAATTAGATTCAATGTCTTGGAGAAAATTTAGAAGAATAGATTATGGTTCAAATTTTTTTAAGATCTCTACCATTGAGATATGATGTAAAAGTTTTGGCAATTGAAGAGATGAAGAATTTAGCCAAGCTAAAAATGGATGATTTTCATGGTATTCTTATGGCATATAAGATGTGGACTGGACAAGATAAAATTTCAAAGAGAGAAGTGGCTTTCAAGACATCAAAGAAAGAGAAGGATAAAATTCAAGAATCAAGTGATAATTCTAGTGATGATGAAGATGATAATGGAACTTTATTCATTTGTAAGTTGAAAAAGGGCATAGGTAAATATCAAGGAAAATTACCTTTTAAATGTTTTAATTGTGGAAAGATTAGACATTTTGTAGCTAAATGCCCAAATAAGGGTAATGATGACAATGAAGAGGGAAACTCTACATACAAGAAGAATTTAAAAGGTAAATTCAAGAAGGTATTTGAGAAGAAGATTTTGTATTCTAACTATCCTAGCTCAGTCGAAGATAGTGGAGTTAGTGACTCATAAGAGAAGATATTCTATTCATGGCAGAACATGAAGATGCTTCCACAAGCAACAATATAAATGATCAAAAAGAAAAACATGATAAAGTTAAAGTGAATCTAGAAGGAGAACTCATTTGTGTCTTAGAAGAGTTAAAATCTCTTGAAAATAAGAATCAAAGATTAAAGCTCTAGATCAAAAAAAATGAAAATGAGTCAAAGGAAATAATTGAATATCTACAAGCACACTTAGAAGAAGTCAAGAAGATTGAAGAATATTTAATGACACAGTTGAAAATAATAAGTAAATATTTTGAAAGATATATTATTGAAATTACTTCTTTAAAAGCATATCTTGAGAAAACAAATAAAGCAATCAATGATAGAGCAACTAATCATTCAAAACTTGAAAATAACACTAATATGTTGAATAAGGTATTAGAAAATCAAAGATCAATGTCAGATAAGATAGGTATTGAATTTGAAAAAGAGAAAGAGGAGGTCACTAATCTCATAGACAAGGAAAAAGGAAATAGCTATGTTGAAGCTCTTACAAAATAAGAAATAAAAAAGAAGTTAAGAATATAGAGGGCATCTCAAACAAAAAACGTTGGAGGAATAGGAAACAAAGCTAAAAAAGCAATCAAGTTAGAGATACAAAAATAGGTCCTATTTTTATGGTTATTATTTTTATTGTAATGGATATGGTTAAGAAATTAGAATGTCAAAAAAGAGATAACAGTTTCAAAAATAAAGAGAAGGAAAGTCATGTAGAGTCAAGTAAAAGCCACAACTCTTTTGCTTCTTTATCAGGCTTTAATGAAGAGGCCATAATATGTTACAAGTGAAACAACTTTGGACACATAGCTCGGTATTGTAGAATCATGTTCAAGTCAGTCAAGGAAGACTAGAGTTTCAAGGCTCCATTCATCAAGAAGAAAGTTTAGATAGGCTCATGGCAAAAAAAATAACTTGAAAAATCTATGTTGGTATAGACAACATTGCATGCAAGAAATGAATAAAAGCCATGGTTAATTGATAGTGAATGTTCGAGGCACATGACAAGATATAAGAGCAAGTTCATAACCTTGAAGAAGATCAATGGTGGTATAGTGAAATTTGGAGACAATACTACTACCAAAATTGCTAGAAAATGTACACTAAGTTTGGATAATGGTAGAACTAAAAATGAAAATATTTTATATGTAGAAGGTCTTAAGCATAATATTTTGAGTGTTAGTCAAATGTGTGATCAGGGGCACACATTAAAGTTTTATGCAGAAGGTTATGAAATTAGAAGAAAATATTCAGATGTGTTAGTTGTAGATACTTAGAGAATAGGCAATAACTTGTTTATGCTATCAGACATCAAAGGTCAAAGATATTGTTTGAGCCAAATTGAAGAAAGTTGGGTATGACACATGAGAATGGGGTACATAAATTTTGGCAATCTTGTCAAAATTAGTAAGAAGCAAGTAGTTAGAAACGTTCCAAAGATTACAAAGCCATCTGACATGCTTTATGAACCTTGTCAGCATGGGAAGCTAGCTAGAAGGTGGTTCAAAAGAAAAGAGTACTTGACCACTCAGATGCTAGAGCTTGTTCACACTGATCTATGTAGACCTATGAGAACTCAAAGCACTCAAGGTGAAAAATATTTCATGTTGCTTATTGATAATTTTTCACCTATGACTTGGGCAATGTTTTTACAAAAAAATCAAAAGCTTTTAGACATTTCAAAGCATTCAAAACATTAGTTGAGAATGAAACTAGTTTTAATATTAATTGTCTAAGATTAGATCGAGGAGGAGAATTCATGTTAGATGAATTTATTGAGTTTTGTGAAGACCATGGAATAAAGAGACATTATTCAGCAACCAAAACTCCACAACAAAATAGAGTAGTTAAACAAAAAAATATAATAGTTTAGGAGATGGCGAGAACAATGCTAAATGAATCCAAGATAGAAGATAAACATTAGAGAGGGACAATTGTTATAATAGTGCATATTCATAATGGAGAATTATTGAGAGTCAATAGTGACAAGACTCCTTATGAGCTATGGAAAGACAAACCAACAACAATTGATTAATTTAAAGTTTTTGGTAGCAGATGTTTCATAAAGAGAACTGATGAAAAACTTGGTAATTTTGAATCTAGAGCAAATGAAGGCATATTTATTAGTTATTCTTGCAAAATTAAAGCTTATAAATGTTATAACAAAAGAACTAAGATTTTTTTTGAAAGTGCAAGTGTCAGGATAGAAGAAGATGGAACACAAAGAATCAGTGATCTAGTATATATTCTCAAAATCATTGAAGAGGAAGGTTTTAAAGAATCAGATGAAGATGAAAATGAGAAAAAGGGCACCAAAAATCCATCCAAACATGTTCATATAAATCATAATGAAAGTGACATCATCAAGGACATAAATGAAGGAATTTGCACTAGAAGAATGATGGTAAGTGAATCTGAGCAAGTTAATTTCTCTTTGTTATCCAAAATTCAGCCTATAACTTTTTTAGAAGCTAGACATGATAAGAATTGGGTTAAGGCTATGGATGAATAATTAAATTAGATAGAAAATAATGATACTTGGAAATTAGTGCCTAGACTAAAAGATCACAATGTGATAGGAACAAAATGGGTTTATAGAAATAAGTTGAATGAAAATGGAGAAGTGACTAAAAATAGAGTAAGATTAATATGTAAAGGATATGCTCAGATTGAGGGAATAGATTTTGAAGAAAATTTTGCACTAGTGTCAAGGTTAGAGGCTATTAGAATGTTTCTTGCATATGCATTATTTAAAAATTTCAAAGTGTTTCAGATGGATGTCAAATCTACCTTCCTGAATGGAAATTGGGAAAAAGAGGTCTACATTGAGTAGCCTAAGGGATTTATTCTCTCAAATATTAGTAGTTATGTATGAAGATTGAAGAAAGAATTGTATGGATTGAAACAAGATCCCAGAGCTTGATATGAAAGACTTGATAAGTACCTGCAAGATCAAGGTTTCAAGAGAGGATTTGTTAATAGTAATCTCTACATCAAAACAGAAGGTGAGTATCAATTTATTGTTGTGGTATATCTTGATATTATTTTTGGAGGAAATATTGAAAAGATGACAAAAGAGTTTTTTGATAATATACAAAAAGAATTTGAGATGTCTATGCTTGGAGAATTGTCATTTTTCTTAAGATTGCAAATATTTCAGTCAGATAAAGGAATTTTCATATCTCAAAGTAAATATGCCAAGAAAATGTTGAATAAATTTGGTTTTGAGGATTGTGCACTAGTCTACAGACCAATGTGTATAGAAAATAAGGTGAGCAAGGATGAAGATTCACCTATTATGGTTCAATCTTTGCATAGATCTATGATTGGTAGTCTTTTATATTTAATAGCATCAAGGCCAAACATCATGCATGCAACTGGTATTGTTGCAAGATATTAGTCATCTCTAAAAGATAGTCATGTTTAGTTGGTGAAGAGAATATTTAGATATATCAAGAGGAAATTAGATTATGGATTATGGTATCCCACATGCAGAGATTTCATTTTCATTACTTATACATTTTTAGATTAGGTAGGGTGCTTGGATGACAAAAATAGTATAAGTGGAGGATCTTTCTTCCTTGGTGATAGCTTAGTATCATGGCTAAACAAGAAATAGAATTCAGTATCACTTTCTATAGCTGAAGCAAAATATATTGCAGAAGTTTTGTGTTGTACTCAAGTGCTTTGGATGAAACAAACTTTAGAAGATATCAAGGTAAAGCATGATGAATGTATTTCTATTTTTTTTGATAACATAAGTGCTATAAATATTTCAAATAATTTAGTGATAAATTAAAGAATAAAACATATTCCCATTAGATATCACTTTTTGAGAGAGTAGGTTGTAGATCAGTAGGTTAAGATGGATTATATCAATACTACAGAGTAGATTGTAGATATTTTCACAAAAACACTACCAAAAGACTCATTTGAGTATCTATAAGAAAAGTTGGGAGTAATTTCTTTTACTTCCTACCATTAAGGTTCAATATTAGTTGAGGGTGAGCTAAGTGTTAGCTCCAGGTAGGCCCTTTGCCATTGATGTGAAAGGGGGAGAATAACAGGTACAAGTATAGGTTAAAAAATAGGTACAAGGAATAGGTATAGGTTGCTATAGTAAGGGGGAGTTACTGTATGTTTTTAAGATGATAGTATGTGTAGGTTTCAGGATGTGGCAGTTTCAATTTGAGGTTTTCATCAATGACAAAGGGGGAGATTGTTAGAAATATTGTCATTGGTGTCAAAGGTCTAACATTATTGGTGATAAAGGCCCCATTTCATTTAATGGCGTTTTTAATATTCATTTATTAGCTAATGTGTGTTAATATTTATTTAATATTAATGAATATATTTTTGGTTTTATATAAGTCAAAAGAGGGCCCATGGAGAAGTCAAAGAGTCATGAGGTAAAAGACAAAAGAAGAATGGGATACATTGTCTCATGAAGAGTCACCTTGAGGAATTACAAGAGTCACCATGTGAAGACAAAAGAAGCATGACACATTTTTTTATGAAGGGACACTTTGAGGAATATGAAAAGTCACCAAGATAAAGACAAAAGTGGAAAGGACACTTTTGCTTATGAAGGGTCACCATATGACTTTTCAACTACAAGGATACAAAGTGTCATATAATTTTTTCACCATTTTCCATGAGGATTGGAGGGTCACAAAGGGTGAATGCCAAAGGTCATTTGAAAATATATAAATAAAGGCTCGAGAAGAAATTTATAATATGCAAGAGAGTGCATGGTTTGTATTTGTTTTCAAAGAGAGAAAAGCAGGAGATATTGTAGAGTTTATCATTTTTTGAGAAACCAACATTGAGAGATAGTTGTGTTTTATACACAAGAGGGGTTGGTACTGTTGTGTGTTAGTGCTCATGAATCTTTGTAAGGGGTTAGTGCTCCTGTGAGTTGGTGCTCATAAATAGTTTTTGTGTTGGTGCTTAGTAAAGGGTTTGGTGCTCCTATAAATTAGTGCTTGTGAACTTCGTATTTTGAGTTGGTTCTCATTCATATAGTTGATATTGTTCTTCGTGGTTTTTCTCACATTGGGTTTCCACATAAAAATATGGTCTCTCTCTCTCTCTCTCTCTCTCTCTCTCTTTTATGTGGTGCAAATTATTATTTCAATTTTATTTCATATCTTGAATAAATTATTGAGTGGTTAAAGAAAAGAAATTAGATTAAGTAAAAGATATATAATATACTGATTCACCCCCCTCTCAGTATATTTTGTGCTTAACAGCTTCTAGAATATCCTTTATGATATTAGGTTTGATTTAAAAGACCTAATATAATAAAAAAAATTGGAAGAAAAATGAATGAGAGGGGGGTGAATTAGTCTTCAAAAACTTCCTTATCAATTTCACTTAAGCAATCATTAATCATTCAAATAAGCATATAGATCTAGCAAACATAAACACCTATCCACATAAGAATGAAACACAAGAATATATCACATATGTGGGAAACCATCAAGGGGAAAAAACCCACTAATATCTTAAAATGTACTAAATTATTATAAGACAAATACCAAATTTATTGAATCACCAAATCCACATGGAGCACCAACCCCAACTAGCTAAGCACCGACTTAGGTAGGCTTTAACAAGTACTAAATTAAAAGGAGGCACTAACCCCTAAGATGACTTAGCTCCAAATAAACAAAATGATTTATTTTATCACCTTCAAGACAACCTATTTTAAAACTAACTAATGATGACCACCTCTTCAGCTCTACACACTCTTAACCTTCTCAAACTACCTTATAGGCCTCTTTGCTCAATTAGGTCTCTTAATGACTGATTAAGTCATATGACCTTGATTTTTATAAATATAACCTATGTAAAATATTCATCATAGATCATATACACTCCTATAATGGCCTGAAATACCTAATTCTTCTCAATAATAGCTTATTATATTCACTTATACTCTACACACTCAAATAGGACTAAAACTACCTTATATATATACAAGATTTTTTTAATATCCTTCTTGGTCAGGCATATATAATTAAATATTTATATTATAATTTAAAATTTTATTATAATATGTTTCATACATGAATAAATCATTATAATAGGTCATCCACTACTTTGAAAGACCAAAACCTCTTTTAGGCCTTAAAGAGACCTAATTCAATTAGGCCTTCATTAACACATGTTATCCTATGCCTTCCTTTGAACATTTTAAAATTCCACACATGGAAATAAAATATAATATTACAATAAAATATACCCACAATAATATCATCTTAGGTCCATGGCACCTTTTATATTCAGCCACCACTTGTAGTACACCATTACTATTATTCATAATTAGGTCTGTGAACTTACATAAAGTCTATCTTGAACTATAAAAGATTAGACATAAATTAGCTAAACAAACATGGAACTAAATCAAATATATAGAAGATAAATTATGTCAAGGTGATCAAAATGTGATTTATAGTTCACAACTCAGGGAAAAATGACTCAAAACCTTTTCTGCAAATAGGCCACTCAAAACTGCTAAAACACTCCAAAACCCAGTCAAGAAAAACATGATCTTAAAAACATGAAAGAAAACTTATAAAGACTATTGATACTTTCAAAATATATTTTTACATCTCTAAACCACTCTCAAATACCAAAACTGCAAGGTTTAATGTCAAATATTGGTCTTGTAGACCAATCTTTTTATTTCACTACCATAGTCAGACCAGAACCAGACAAGCCATTTTGGCTTCAACATTTATCCATCTTATACTATATTTAAATATTTTAAAATGCATTAATATAACTTTCAAGCCACAAAAAACACAACCCTATGCACTTGATATATCAACTCATGACATAGAACCTCAAACTCATCACTGTAACTTGCATAGCCAAAACTGCTAGTTTACCTTAAAGCATAGTTATGGTGACAGTGACCTTCAACATCTATATGACCATTTAAAGAGAATTGTGATGCATTTAAATGATCTTATGAGATAATTATACCATTATGAAATAGAAGTATAGTATGTTCAAATGGAAATATTTTTTTATTAAGGTTCAAAGGGGGATTGTTTTTGAACTAGGGTCCCCAAACCCTAGGAGAAGAACTAGTACAAAAGAGACAAAAGGATAACCAAGACAAATAGTGAAACAAGGAAAAACACAGTATAAAAATAACTACAAAACAACCCAAAAAATACATAAAATCTATACTACTTTAGGATTCTAGATACATCTTCATAACATATCTTCATTTTCTTGAGATTCATATCTATCTACATCAATAAACTTTCATGATCTATATTGTGTTGGAAACTACTACTTTGTCCCTTTTTTCCCTTACATTTTATAACATATCTAGATCAAATAGTTACCTAAAATGAAACCTGATATTTTACATAATTTGAATACCTTCATTCATTGTAGCCTTGTTGCAAGTGACCAAAAAACTTATCTTATTTTTTAGATTCGTATTAGCATGCTCAAGTAAGTCCACACTAAAGTTTAGATATTGCATCTAGATGTCCTCCTCTCTCTACCAAGGTTTTAGATATATTAGCATGCTCTTACTGAATCACATTCAACTTAATCTTTATAATCATAATTTCATGCATGAACCACCTCATAAGAGCTTTCTGGAGGTCGAGTTCTATTATTTTATCTATTTTCATTATGAGGGAGGTGACCAGATGATTGAAGTCCTCATTTTTGTCCTTATGATATTGAGGAGTCTCCCCTTACTCTAACATTTTAGTACTTTTCTTCTCTTTCTTTTTCTTAGGCTTTATTTGTGCCTGATCTTGATTTCTCTTCTTCTTTCACTCGTTAGTAATATCTTCCAATTCTACATTATCACTATCTACCTTAATGACTTTCTCCCCCCTCTCTTATCCTACATTTCCTACAAAATCTTGTGCCTCTATTTCCTCTATTTCTCTTTGATGTGTTCAATGGTTTTAGATGCACTTCTGAGGCACTTTTTGATGTTTCCATATTCTTTAAAAAGATCGTTCCCTTTCTTGCCTAATTCTTTCTCAACAATTTTTTTCTTACTTCTAAAAGACCTACTCGAGATACCTATATACTTAATCTATATTTTCTTGATTTTACTTATATCCACCAACTCTTCCTTTGGCTTTTTTTACTAAATCTATGGTATTTTGGGAATGATTTGGTTCATACCTTTAAAATATTTGAAGATAAGGAAAATTACCCCCTCATGTCTCAGGGTAGAATAGTTCCTATTCTTTAATTTTAAAATATAGTTCTCCATGGATTCGAGAAAAATGAAAGGAAGGCAAAAATATAGCCCATGTCTAAATTAATCAAGCATTCTGAACATATACCATCTCACCACATTATATCTACCCTCTAAATTAATTTACTAAATAAGGTCAAAAGCTACCTCAGTGAATAGCCTAGGAAGGGATTCCCTATCGAAATCATTATGGAACTGCTCTAAGTAATTGCCATCTTCCATAAAAGCCTATTTATCTAGATTGAATTCTCTAGGAGTGTAGTAGCTCTTGGTATCCTCAATTTCAAGACCTATCGCATGAGAAATAACTCCTCTATGATTTTGAGCATGACCCCATTAATGTAAATAAACCTCTCCTCCCAAGCATTAGTGAACAAGATAGAGAGATGACTATCAAATCCTTTAATTCTCTCCATGAAACCCAAAAATCCTCAAACTTCCAAGACATTCCAAACTCTTTCATTCTTTCTTACTTCTGGTTGTATCTTACATTTGATCCTACTTGGTAGGCCCATTGAATTCCTCTCGCCAACACTACACTCACTCTTACCATCTCTATGCTCACATTCCAACCAATTAGGGTTGTATTCATGAAAATTTTTATGGTATTCTTCAAGGCTATTTTCCCCTTCTAGAAACTTCTCCATAGAATATCTAAAGTTAGGCTCATGGGGCATAATTCATCGATTCCTAACATACAATTTCATGTCCCCTAGACATTAGGGAAAACACCCATATGATAAGCATTATTAACATGATTTTTACCTTCTTAGGTGACTTTAAAAATTACCTCCCTAAAGAGGTCTACATGGCCAAACTAAGTGTTGATGTAGTGGATTACACCCTAGACAAGAGGCTGGGCTCCTGCCTTCCACACGTTAGAATGGAAACTCCCCTCTTGCCTATGGGGGCAGCAAAAATAGGGGAAGAGTCTCTAGATAAGGTCTAGCTGCCTTTGATGCATTTGAGTTATTCCAATAAGTGCTAACACACACACACACACACACACACACACACACACACACACACACACACACACACACACACACACACACACACACACACACACACACACACACACACACATTATGGGGGGGATGAAAAGGGAGAAGGATTATAGGAAAACAAAACCTAATCTAAAAGGGTGATGCACCAAATGATTTGACCTACTCACACTCACACTCTGAACCATAAGAACACATACATACACTCTGACTGGTAGAAGGACTAGACTTTAGGAAGTTTAATAGGGAGGCCTTAATGGAACACAAAAAAAAATGGACTTACCATAGGTGATATAGGAAAAGCACACAGTCTAGTAACCTCCTTCTACCTCTATGCTCTAGGTACAGCTCTTCTTGTCACCTATAATAATGGTGCCTTGTAGAAACTAGGTGTGTTGGTGTTAACCTTGTGAAATCATTAGGAAGCAATGACTAAACACAAGACTAACACTCAGACACACTCAAAGATATCTAACTAGAATAGAGGTAAAAATGCATTTTTTATTGATTCCAGGTGAAAATTACCAGGGCTTCGCCTTACAATGTGAAACATAGGTCTTTTAAAATGAGAAGTTACAATATATATAGAGAAGAGGGAACAACAATGCCTTCTTTGAAAAAGACTTTTGGCACCCTTTGACAAGTGGCCCATACACGTCCCAAGGGCATTGGGAAAAGGAAGCTACTAAAATATAAATGTTGTGTCAGTTTTGATTCTGATTTCAAGCATTTAAGAACATAGGCCGCACCATTTCTCCATAACCAAGACTGCTCCTTGAAGGCACCCATGTGGTTTGTCTGCTCATAAATGAAAAATGGAGAAAAAATGGGTCACGCCATTCACTATTTGCATCCCATTTATGACCACTTGGAAAGCACTATTTCAACCACTGGAATAACTCCTTGAGTCGACACCTTCCTTCGCCACTTGGACTATTTTGTCTATTTCTACACTTAGCTCTTTTATCTTTTCCTTGCCTTGTCTCTTCTAGCTCCTTTGGCCCTTAGGGGTCATCTTCTCATCCTTGCTGGCTCCTTGGGCTCTTTTAATAGCAGGTCACTGAGTTCTTTCTCAACTTTTGTCCTTTTCCAGTGTTGTCTTCCTAGTTTTGCCATTTGTTGGCTTTTGTCTCTTTGTCTCTTTATTCTCTGGGCTCTTTTCTAGTTGGCACACAAGAATTCAAAGATAAAATGGCTATTTCTCTACTATAAAAATGACATTTGTGGGCCCGTCACCATTTAAAAAAATAATAGCTAGTCTATTTCCTTAAAGTTGATAGCTTCAGAGATGTCACCATCCTTGGCAATTCCTTTAGCTTTCTATTGATTCAGCCTTTTCTGTCACTCCCTTTCCTTTAGAATTCTTGTTTTGAACCTTCCCAAAGGGAAGGTAACCCTTTGACTTATGGAGAAGTGCCCTTCATTCGGCAGTGGAGAGTCCTGTGCAAGGGCACTTTCCCTTCGGGGTCCTTCGACGGCCTTTTCCCTTTGACTAATTTCTTGCAGACAAAACATTCTCAAGAATTATCTTACTCATTCCTTTCCTTTGGAGACTTTTCCTCGGGGTTTTTCTCATGACCAATTTTCCCACAGACATTTCCCTGGCCATTTTTCTCACAGACAAAAAGTCCACAAGGATTTTCTTCGACCACTTTGCCTTTGTCCTTCATAATTTCTATTTCAATATTTTCTCCCATAGCTTCCCTGAATTTCTTCAGACTTTTTGTCCAAAGGAATTCCGTCGGACAAAAAGTCTGAAGAAATTATTTTAGCCTTTGCCTTAGTATTTTTTGTGGGATTTTTTGTTTGTGGCCCTTCCAAATTCCTTCAGACTTTTTGTTTGAAGGAATTCCTTCAGACAAAAAGTCTGAAGGATTTCTTCCTTTCCTTCTTTGACTGCCTTTGAAAAGTACCCTTCAGAAAAATTGGAAATGACCCTTTCGAATGGTACTTCCTTTGCCTTAAACAAACTTCTGAAGGAAACTTGCCTTTGTGGCTTTTCTCTGTGGCCTCTTTTGAAAGTGTTCCCTACCCTCTGCAAGGGCTCTTGAGTCATGAACTTCCCTCCACAAGGGAACTTGAAATGATCCATTTTGTGCCTAAGTCAGAACTTGCCTCTTCTTGCGGAGTCCATAGTTTTGTGCCTATCGAGTCTGTAGAAATCCATTCCTGCAGAGTCTATAGAAATGGACCTATAGAGTCCATAGAAACTTCCAAGACTTGTGTTAAACCAAAAAATGTACTAGATCAGAATAGTAGGGAAAGAAGGGGACTGATTTTTGGCCTATTGGACCAAAAATGGTCAACAAATTGGTGACTCCTAGGGGAAGCATGCCTACTATGATTAGAGACCAATTGCCTTAAAATCAATTGGGCATAGAGTCAGAATGTAGCTTTGAAGAAAGGTTAAGAATAGCCTTGAGAGATCCCAAAATCAATCATGAGCCTTTTACCCTAGACACAAGGGGAAACACACACAAGGATAAAAACACTACTTGTGCAAACTGCACTTAGGTAAAATAGGGAAAGAAAAATGAAAGCAAACTACTATATACAACTAACTAGGTATATTTTCTTCCCTCCTAGATCAAAGGGAAAATTTCTTAAGTCCCCTTCCTAGCAAGGAAACTTATGGTGCCAGACAAGTGGCTAAATGGAATGGAGAGTTGGTGACCTGATCCTCTTGCCTACCACCTCAATTGACTTGCATCTGAGTGGATCAGAATCAAACATGCTTCCAACATATATGTAATCTCCTTATTCTTGGAAGCTTGTCAAATGCTCATCCTTCATGCTGGTGCATTTCACCAAGAAATTGATGGCTCTTGGTTCATCACCATAAGCCCTTTGATATGCATAGTCCCTTTGCAATGCATCATGGTTTGACTCACCTCTTCTGCCTTATTGAAGACCCTATTAGACTCATCCTCTACTTCCTCTTGGCCTTCTTGAAGAAGGGTGACTATTGTGATGTCTAAAATGGAATCACAAACTAATTGCTCATCCCACAGAACATCACCTTCTTGTTCAAAGCTCTCTTCTTCAAGGCTTTCATCAAGGGAGGCTAGCCTCTCTTTTTCCTTCTCAAGGATCAAGGTCTCTAGTTGTTGAAAGGAGTTCTCTTGATCCTCCTCCAAATCAGGCTCCATGGCATGGTCATCTTCCTCATCTAATCAACAAGAAAGTTCATCAAATAAAGGGGGAGAGAGCTCACCATGCTTATGTTCCTCCTCATATTGTTGGAACATCTGCATATATGTGTGACCTGAGTCTTCTCCATTGCTGATAATGTCTTCACAAGGAGCATCGATGATGATTTCTTCTTCATTGTCACTCATGATAGCCTCTTGAGAAACTGTAGATTGGATCTTCTGCTCCTCACTCACCTCCTACAAAATAGGTTCCTCCTTGAGAAGGGGTGAAGTGGAAAAACCATGTGGAAGAGGAGGTAGTCCTTGAGCTAGAATCGAATGATTTTCCTCTTTCCATTTGGCCAGCACTTCATCTATATTAGGTGTGGCCTAATAGCTCTCTTGGAGGTGTGAAGATGGAGTGTGTTCAGATAGGTCCATCACATGTTTGCTGAGGAATCTCGCTTTGGATTCTAACTCTACAACTTTCTTGTCTAGATCTTCTTGGAAGAGCCTTTCTTGGAGGTCACTAGCATCATCATGATGAGTAGGAGAAGCTTCATCTTCTTCAAGGTTTTGAGCAAAACCTTTCTCCTCCTCCTTCCTACACCAAGATTCCACTATTTGCTTCCAACTCATGACCTTGGGATTGGAATTTTGCTCTTGTAAACATGCAAAAACTTTATCCTCTTCAAGGTCATGGGCTGGTTCATGATGTTCCTTTTTCTAGCTTGGGATCTGGAGATCGTATTGAGAGACCTAAGGAAGTTGGGGAAGGTTAGGAAGGGTCTACTAATGTATAGGAAGAGCTGTCTGAAGAGAGGTGTGCTAGAAATCTAGGTGCATAAGATTAAGAGCAGGATCGATTGATGCATCAGATGAGCTAGAATGAGCAAGTGCCATCTAATAAAAAGGATTTGGTGCACAAGAGGGGGCTTTCTTTAGAATAGGAGAGGGTGTGCAAGGCTGGCTATCTTGCATGAATGGATTCCTCCATTTTTCTACCTTCTCCTCCATGGATTGCAAGGCTTGAGCTTGCCTAAACAAACACTCTGCTTTGTACATTAGCTCTTGCTGATATCTATACCACTCATCTAATCTGTCTATTTCCACCACCTGGTTCTCAAACTCCAGTGCTACTTCCCTTATTTTTAAAGTGAAACTAGGAGAGCTGCTTGAGGTGATTACATAAAGATCCTGAGCTTGATTAAAACCATATGAAGGAATACAAGGCCCATGATTTTGTGCAAAGGAATTATACATATAAAAAATAAGATTTCTTGATGGGACCTAGACTGCTTAACCAGCTGATTCAACTCAGAGTCACCATTGGTGTTGATGAAAGCCTTCAAAGGCTAGTTGGTTGAAGAACACACCAAAAATTATTCAACTCTTTGGACACAACTTGTCCTACTTGGTCCCACTAGGCATGCCAAAAACTATTGACACAGTGGATTGCACCTTGGATAGGAGGCTAGCCTCCTACCTTCCACACATCAAAATGGAAACTCCCCTCTTGCCTATGGGGACAAAAAAACTGGGGGAAGAGTCTCTAGATAAGGGCTAGCTCCCTTTGATGCATTTGAGTTATTCCAATAAGTGCTAAAACACACACACACACACACACACACACACACACACACACACACACACACACACACACACACACACACACACACACACACACACACACACATTATGGGGGGATGAAAAGGGAGAAGGATTACAGGAAAACAAAACCTAATCTAAAAGGGTGAAGCACCAAATGATTTGACCTACTCACACTCACACTCTAAATGATAAGAACACATACATACACTCTGATTGGTAGGACTCGACTGCAGGAAGTTTAACAGGGAGGCCTTAATGGAACACATAGAAAAAGGGACTTACCATAAGTGCTATAAGAAAAGCACACTATGTAGTAACCTCCTACCTCTATGCTCCAGGTACAGCTCTTCTTATCACCTATAAGAATGGTGCCTTATAGAAACCAAGTGCGTTGGCATCAACCTTGTGAAAGCATTAGGAAGTAATGACTGAACACAAGAATAACACTCAGACATACTCAAAGATATCTAACCAGAATAGAGGTAAAAATGCATTTTTTATTGATTTCAGGTGAAAATTGCCAGAGCTTCACCTTACAATGTGAAAGATATGTCTTTTAAAATAAGAAGTTAAAATATATATAGAGAAGAGGGAACAACAATGCCTTCTTTGAAAAAGACTTTTGGTGCCCTTTGACAAGTGGCCCATGCATGTCATAAGGGCTTTGGGAAAAGGAAGCTGCTAAAATATAAATGTTGTGTTGGTTCTGATTCTGACTTTAGGCATTTAATAACATAGGTCACACCATTTCTCCATAACCAAGACTATTCCTTGAAGGCACCCACACGGTTTGTCTACTCATAAATGCAAAATGGAGAAAAAATGGGTCGCATCATTCACTATTTGCATCCCATTTATGACCACTTGGCAAGCACTATTTTAAATGCTAGAATAACTCCTTGAGTCGATACCTTCCTTTGCCACTTGGACTATTTTGTTTGTTTTTACACTTGGCTCTTTTGTCTTTTCCTTTCCTTGTCTATCCTAGCTCCTTTGGCCCTCAGGGGCTATCTTCTCATCCTTGCTGGCTCTTTGGGCTCTTTTGTTAGCAGGTTGCTGAGTTCTTTCTCAAAATTTATCCTTTTCCAGCATTGTCTTCTTAGTTTTGCCATTTGTTGGCTTCTGTCTCTTTACTATCTGAGCTCTTTTCTAGTTGGTGTTCAAGAATTCAATAATCAAATGGCTATTTCTTTGCAATAAAAATGACATTTGCGAGCCTATCACCATTTGAAAAAATAATTGCTAGTCTATTTCCTTGAAGTTGATGGATTCAAAGACGTCACCATCCTTGGCAATTCCTTCATCTTTCTCTTGATTCAACCTTTTCTGTCACTCCCTTTCCTTCAGGCTTCTTGTTTTGAACCTTCCCAAAGGGAAGGTGACCCTTCAGCTTATGGAAAAGTGCCCTTCGTTTAGCAGTTGAGAGTCCCCCACAAGGGCATTTGCCCTTCAAGGTCCTTTGGTGGCCTTTTCCCTTTGACTAATTTCCCACAGACAAAAAGTTTGCAAGAATTATCTTGCTCATTCCTTTCCTTTGGAGACTTTTCCTCGGGATTTTTCCCATGGCCAATTTTCTCGCAGGCATTTCTCTGGCCACTTTTCCCATAGATAAAAAGTTTTCAAGGATTGTCTTCAACCACTTTGCCTTTGTCCTTCAAAATTTCTCTTTTGGGTTTTCCTCTTGCAGCTTCCCTGAATTTCTTCGTACTTTTTGTCTGAAGGAATTCCTTCAGACAAAAAGTCTAAAGAAATTATTCTAGCCTTCACCTTAGTCTTTTTTACAAGATTTTTTTGTTTGTGTCCCTTCAAACAAAAATTCCAAAGGATTTCTTCCTTTCCTTCTTCGACTGCCTTTGAAAAATTCCCTTCGAAAAAATTGGAAATGACCCTTCCGAATGGTACTTCCTTTGCCTTAAACAAACTTTCAAAGGAAACTTACCTTTGTGGCTTTTCTCTGTGCCTCTTTTGAAAGTGTTCCCTACCCTCTACAAGGTATCTTATGTCCCGAACTACCCTCCACAAGGGTACTTGAAATGATCCATTTTGTGCCTAAGTGGGAACTTGCCTCTTCCTGTGGAGTCCATAGTTTTCCACCTACCGAGTCTATAGAAATCCATGCCTATAGAGTCCATAGAAATGGACCTGCAGAGTTTGTAGAAATTCTTGTAGAGTCTGTAGAAACTTCCAAGACTTGTGGAAAACCAAAAAATGTACTGGCTCAGAATAGTAAGGAAAGAAGGGGACCAATTTCTGGCCTGTTGGACCAAAAATGGTCAACACTAAGTATTTAAACCAACATTATTGACTCCCCTATTAGAAAACTAGTCAGCAATCCCATTCCATTCTCTATACATATGTTGGATACTCATTTATTGAAAGGAATTCAAAATGTCTCTAGCTTCATCAATGACATGCATGATTGGCCAGATTATATGATTTTTACCATTTAAACAATTTACAATTTTCATGGAGTCACCCTCTACCAAAATATTTTAAACATTTATTTGAATTACCAATCTAATCCCCCATAGTGATGCTAAAGCTTCAACCCAATTATTTGTTTTTAGACCCATATCACCTATATAAGTAGTAAGTAGCTTCCTTTTAGAGTTTTTGATGATACCCCCACCCCTATTACTCCTACTACTCCTATATTTCCCTTTAAAGATCCATCAAATTAAACTTCATTCGACCATTAGGTTGAGGTTTATAATTTGGTATTTTTATTATTTCATCCTTAGATTTTGGTTTCCCTAATTTAGAAATGCCTATTTTCCAATTTTGAACTAGAATATGTTCATTTTTGGCTTTCTTGATTCATATAGACTTGTAGTTTTCTTTGATATACATAAAGATTCTTTCAGATATATCCTTGCTATTTCACTTCTTATCCTTGAATATTTTGTTATTTCTCTTTCCCCAAATCCCCCATATAATATGAGGTAGAGTTATATTCCATATCTATTTGAGATGGGAATTTTTTAAAGGACAACTCCAAGACATCCAATCTTCCATAAGAGAACTAAGTTACACCCATGCAATATTGAATTTTTACATAAAGAAACTCCATAATTTATATGTAAAATAAAAATTTACTAAAAGGTGAAAAAATAATTTAATTTTCTTCTTCACACAACACACACCTATTAGTAAAGATGCATCCTCTTTTCCTCAGGTTATCTACCATCAAGATCTTGTTTTGGATGGCAACCCACATGAAAAAGCTAATTTTTAGAGTAAATTTCTTTTCCAACACCCCTTTCTATCTAACCTTACTTTCTTGTTCCTAATAAATGAGATTTTATCCTACTTATATTTTATATTGGTTATCAAAATAATGCTTTGAGACCAACCTATCTTCTCTATCAACCCTTTAAATATGAATGATGTGTAGAACATTATTTAGCTCAGCTAACTTCAAATTATGATTTTGATTTACTCCATCTTGGATCATATTTTTGCAATGTCTAATTCCATCCCTTATTTTATAGATGACAATATTGGTCTTCCAGACCAATCTCATAACCTCATTATACATAGACCTCACTAAGTCAAATAACTCAACTTGTGAGCAAAATTTTCACTATAAACACTGACCTTCAAAAATTCTAAAAAACATGAACATGTCTTACAAGTCTTTAAAATTCTCTCTATGTACTTGTATTAATTGATATTTCATGATAACACATTCCTAATCATCTTCTCCTTACTTCCTAGGTTATTCACTAGGTCTGTTAGTGACTGGCTATCTTAAATGACTAGTTTATCATACCTGAGGTCTATAACCTATCCATAAACCACCATGAACATCAAATACAAGTATCAACCTTATCCATCTAATTATTTTCATACTTTTAATTGGTTAAATATGATTGCTACATCAAATATCCAAGAAACTAACACTTTCTTGTGAGGACTACTCACATAATTGATAACTCAATCACACCAGTAGGTGATTGGGAGAGTTGACTACATGATCCTTATTAGGGCTTTAGTAGGGTTTAAACTTGTTTCTATTCTTAACGATCATTCATAAAGCATATCCCCTTAATCCAAAAACTAATGCCTATAATTTTGAGTTAGTTGCCTTCCCAATTTACCATGAATATATTAATTTCCCATGCATAGGTTTGACAAGATAATAAGCACAAAAATAACCTTCTTGAATAGAGAACCCTTCATTTCTTGCACTCAAGAGACCTCAAAACCACTTTACATGCCTTTTATTACAAACCATGACTTCAAAATACATGAACACACTTGAAACAACATACCTCACCTCTAAAAATGATTACATGATCTTTAGTATTTTTAAATCTGATCATTACCTCTAATTAGGCCACACTCTCTCTCTTTGCTTACTTAGACCTTAAGGTAGAAAATATATTAAGCCTTGAAACTATCCTTCATGCTTCTTTATATGTGATATACACCTTAATCACATAATAAATTAACCTCTCTCATGATAAAACACTACTTTACATCCTTCATAGGCCTTGATAATAAGCACAAAAATAACCTTCTTGAATAGAGAACCCTTCATTTCTTGCACTCAAGAGACCTCAAAACCACTTTACATGCCTTTTATTACAAACCATGACTTCAAAATACATGAACACACTTGAAACAACATACCTCACCTCTAAAAATGATTACATGATCTTTAGTATTTTTAAATCTGATCATTACCTCTAATTAGGCCACACTCTCTCTCTTTGCTTACTTAGACCTTAAGGTAGAAAATATATTAAGCCTTGAAACTATCCTTCATGCTTCTTTATATGTGATATACACCTTAATCACATAATAAATTAACCTCTCTCATGATAAAACACTACTTTACATCCTTCATAGGCCTTGATAGTAGATCGGGATGCCTCATTAGGCCAGGTAAGGTTTAGAAATGGTCTAGTTGCAAACTAGATTTGTAGGTCTTATTGATGTAGGCTCCCCTTAAGACTATTATTAATGATCTAGTGCCTCACATGCATGATCAATAAACCCTATACATCCATTCATTCTTGTGTCCACTTATCTCACCAAGCCATCATACTCATACCTTCTCACAAGGTCTCTTCATGCAATGAATAGTGTCATGAGTAGGTATCTTAAACACTTGAAACTTAACATCTAAAATTACAACACTTTTTAAAGTGTCTACATTTCTCTTGCATGATCACATAATGACAATAAAACTCTCATAATTTTATGCTTACTTACTTAATCAAACTTCACTATGCACACCTTCTCAGAGGCTATAGACTAGACTTTTCAAGAAACCTTGTAATCAAGAACTAATACTTAAGCATGATTTAATGATCACTTGACTTGAACCATGACATTAACCATTAAAATAATCATTAGTTCACCTTTAAACTCTCTCTCAACAGAGAGACATTAGGTTTCCTTCAATTTCTCTCTTGTCACATGGATTCCTTGTCACATCAAGCACACAAGCTCATACCTTAAATACCACTCATTATGTATCTTCACTAGATGCATCTTGAGATCAATGACATCAACCTTGACATCAATGAGAACACTTATGAACATAGGGTACATTCAAGCATGAGCTAAGTTTACTAATGTTAAAATTTTATAAACACACCCCATAACCCATTAAAGTAGTCAAATATTAAAATAATAAAAAAAAAACCTTTTGATAATATATTTAAACATCATAAATAAAAAAACTTACTCATGAGATAGAAGTGTCAAACTATGTTATTGATAGTTTAAAAAAATAAAAAAACAAGAGAACAAAATGGAGTTTCCTATGAAAAATAAAACATAAAGTGATTTTTTTTTAAAAATCAGGACATAAAAATAATTGAACACATTATTTACGTGTATTAAAACATAGGATTATATACTTCCAAAACCTATGTCCTCACTTTCCCATACTTATTCAAGTTGTAATTACAAGATTCAAAACATAAACATTAAAAATAAATTAATAGTGTATAGATCCTAAAAAGTCCTCAATGAGACAAGAATAAAAATGGCTATCAATTATTACTAGAGGAACACCTTATATTATTAGCTATTATAATGCGTGTTTCACCATTTTTTGTATTCTAGTAGTAAAATGTAATCTCACCAAATGACTTTAGCAGTTCCTATAATAGTTGCAAGGCTGGTTATAACTAGTCCCAAATAATAGATTAAAATCATGTCTAATAGCTAACTTAAAATTCACAATTAAAATATTAATATATTCTAATAACATTATAATAAAATTTGAGTTTGAAACACATAGGATTAAAATATCCACTCTTCTACCATATATTCATACCAATAATAGTAATGGGATAATAAGACAAATGTTTATAAGCTCACCAAATTCATCATCTCGTAATATTTCTATAACAATGTATTCACCATGGTAATATAAGGTACAAGATTTACTCCCTTATAAATGGCAAGCTAAGCCCATGTATTTAATCTATGAAGATCTCGCTACTATAATAATGTTATTTCAAATTAACAACTAAAAATGTTCATGTGACATCAATGATAAAATGATTTAATTTAAGATTAGCTAAAATTGTTGTTTATCTCACTCATTTTAAATTTGACATGGAAAATAATTAACATAATTAGTAAAAAAAATTAAAAATCATGATCAAAGAATGTTTATAAACATTGGTAAAAAATTTAATGTACAACAATATAGACAAGCATTTCTTTCAGTGTTTTCCCTGATGATGGTCCTATAGAGAGACCCTAAATGTTAGTCCTAAAACTACCTTCACAGTTGATCCCAAAAGACTCTCAATTTAGGACAAAAAATTATCTCTCAACAATAGAATATTAATTAATCTACATCAAATTCATGATCTCCCTTAGATTGTGATTATAGGAAGACAAACACAATAATTGAAATTCACAATATGTAGGGAGAAAACCCTATAATACAGTATGGATTTATAATTTTATTGAAGTTAATTCAAATATTGCACCCTTGCTCTCTAGCATTACCCCAAAAATGAATTTTTCAAGTAATCTAAGTAAAAAAAACTATAAATATAATGATGGATATGATAATTGAGGATGTAAAGGTGAAATACGCTAAGTACCAAAATAAAAGCATGAAAATAAACTCCCACCATAATCCTCTCTTCAAATCCAATATAGAATAAATAGATAGTTTTTAGATTCCCCTTGCTCTAAAATTATCAGTGAACACCAAACCAAAAATTATTGTAAAAATGACAAAAACATCAACTTCTAAGTATGCATAATCTATTTCATTCCAAACTTGAGAAAATTAATATGAAAATGGAAATTAAAAAAATTTATTCACATTCATTTAAATTATTTCCTATAATTCCTTGAAACAGACTCACAAACATACTTTGATAATGCATTTATAAAGGCCTAGAATAATCTTATAAGGTGTAAGATTTCATGACAATATAGATGTTAGGTCTTCATAAACA
Source organism: Torreya grandis (assembly GCA_037957365.1). Classification (NCBI taxonomy): domain Eukaryota; kingdom Viridiplantae; phylum Streptophyta; class Pinopsida; order Cupressales; family Taxaceae; genus Torreya; species Torreya grandis. The sequence continues at coordinate 244,580 of JARHVA010009052.1, read as the reverse complement.
ATCCTAATGTTGGGTTTGTTAGATATAGGGTGTATTTAATTAAGATAAATAGATAACATATAATACATTTATTTTTCATATGATTAAGCCCCCTCAATATGCATGAGTAGGATCAAAACACTTATCTCCCCATCCTTAAATTGATAATATCCTTAGCCAATCTATAAGAGCAATCACCCATATGTTTCCTGATATGATATCACTTGCAATATTTACTGTCAAAATATCCAATAATAAAATCATATATCTTAGTGTTATATGAGGGGTTTACCTTCTTTACAAAGGTTAGCTTTGTATAATTATATACTAGGACCTCAATATTTAATAACTACTTTGTTGTCTTAGTATGTGTAATCAGTCATTACAATCCATAATCAAAAAGTTATCCATCAAGATCAAGGCCATCTAGAAAGATGTTTCCTACTTTGATCTTAACATGTGGAAAACATATCTTATAATGTAAGTAATTTAAACCATAATCAATGATTACAACAATATTTAAACATGGAACCAACTAGTGAAATCTTTCCACTTGATCTCTTTATACAATGAAAGAAAAACAAATAAGAATGTTATGTTTTATTCATTTAAAGAATACATTTATAAAAATTGAAATAATTTTTCCTGAAAATGTATGATTATATTCCATTTTATATTTAAATTCATTTGTTTTTTACTAGTCTTTTGTGTTTTAACTACACTATTTCACTCTTTGAAGTGCAATTTGTCTAAAGTGCTTACAAAATCCACTGTTGATTTTACAAACTAGAATAATTTTATAAGATTTAAATATTAACATGTATAATTAGTAAGATTAATCAATCAATAATAAAGAACTAAAAAATACTACTAGGATACTAGTTCTTGAAGAATCTCTATGGTCTGCTCAAACAATACATAAGTTCTCAAGGCAAGTGCAAAAAAGTGAGAGAAATAACACTTGAAAAACATTTTGAATTATACCACTTGTTGCATAAAGATTTATTTCAAAAGCATACAAATTAACAATATATATGATTTAAAATAAAATATGCATGTTAATATGTATGCATGTAGTCTCATTTAGAAAGACACAAGTTTAAAACTAATGAATATACAAGATGTCAATGATAAAATGAGAGAAGGATAATAAGGATAAAGGTTAGACTAGACCAAAGGGAAAGTATAAACATTGCACTTATGACAAAAAAATAAATATGGTGTAGGGGAAGTTTAATAAGGAATTAATAATACAACCACAAATACAATAAACATAACCTAATGTTATATAGACATTTTACAAGCTAGTTTCAGCAATAAGGCAACAAGTTTCAAAGGAAAATATTTTATAGGAATGTTTTTTAATGCTAGTTTAAGTTACAAAGCAACATATTTCAAAGGGAAATATGTGAAATAAATACCAATGTTGGTTGCATATGGATAATACGACCATGTAATAAACCCATGTGATAGGAAAAAATCTATCTAAAATAGATGATGTTTTTAAAACAATCTTGGTGAGAAAGTATAAGTGAATTATTCTTGGTGCACTTATATATATATATATATATATATAGAAGTGCACTAAGAATAATTCACTTATACTTTCTCACCAAGATTGTTTAAAAAGCATCATCTATTTTAGATAGATTTTTTCCTATCACTATATACCATCAAGTGTCACAAAGGCAAGAGTTAAACTCAACACTATGATTATATTCTGACAGTCAATCTATAAATAGTAACCATCACCCTCCATGTTTTCCATTACCCTTTTCTATAAGCTACACATTTTAGGACATACAATAATTAGAGTAAATTCTATAAAAATGAGATATGAAAAATTGATCAAGACCCTTACCTTGTATATTTTGACTCCAAGGACCAGTTCAACATAGTGTTAAAATTAGTTAACTTATCGTCACCAATATTTAACTTATCATCACCCATATCAACTATTTTTGCCTTTTTATTTTGGAGAGAGAAATCTTAAGTCATAGGAATAATCAAATTTATCATTAACCCTAGAAATAGGAGTTATCTTGACTATATCTTTTTATACAATAATATTTTTGTTAACAATGTTATTCTTTCCCTATTTATTATAGGAATACTTGGTATGCACATTGGTGTTTTATTCATGGAATTTTTAGTTGAAAATATAGATTAATCTCCAAAATCACACATGAAATCTATTAATTTCTTTGGGAACACCTTTTCCTTAACTAGAAGCTCTTCTTCCACTCTATATTTGTAATTATATACAATTTCATCTTAGGTAAATTTAATATACCAAAAATAAAGATTAATCTTTAAAATTGTACTTGAAGTTTCATTTGGGGTTTAAAAAGAGGGTAAAAACTTAAATAATGAATGGAGTTGATATTAAATAATTCTCCATCTTGATGAAAAATTCATTAGAGAGTAATAAAAAAAATTAAAATGATATAAGGACTTATTTAATTGTTCTATATGATACAAGGAAAATCACTTGGACAGTCAATGCAAACACAACCACAATCAAATAGATAAGGATGTAGTGTGCATTTTTTAGACCTAACACAACATCATCTTAGTATATTATAAGATTTTATTTTTTAGATGTAACTAAATTTATAGGACCTTATAGTCAATTCCACATCAACATTCCGCTTGTATAGTCAACATAAATATTATTTTAGTTAAGTCCATACTTTCACTTGCAAGTTTATTATTTATAGCTCATTTCATATTTTATAATTTACTATAATTTTGACTAACGCTATATATATATATATATATATATATATATATATATATATATATATATATATATATATATAATATTATAAATAAAATTAAAATAATTAATTATATTTATATAATTTAATTATTAAATACAAATAAACTAATAAACACTACCTTAAGGGCAATTAATCTATTTATGAATATATTGAATATTTGGGCATCTTGGCCCACCAATATCTCTTGTGTTGTGTTAATATGCATTATATAATTAATAATTACATTATTACATGTGTGGATCATAAAAAGTGCTATTAGAGCTTCAATTTGTGCAAATTATGTGAGTGAAACCCTAATTTTAGATAATTAATTATATATTACAATATTTTGTTGGATTTTTTAAAAAATATTTACACAGTTTGAGAATAATAAAAGGACATCATAGTATAAAAATCAAGGTTTTATCATCATTTAGGAGTGAGTTGTTTCTATTTTATGGCTAGTCATAAATTTATCATATCAACTACAATTTCAAGAATGTTGTTTTGAAAGTTTTACTGAAGTGTTATCCTCATTTAGAGAAGCTACAATAATCATTTTGAATTTGTTAAAATCATTTTGGAGTGAGTTATTGTGATTTTATTCTTTTTCATATATTTACTCTACAGGGTAATTTTTTAAAAGTTTTCAACATATTTTTTTTTACTATTTTTTATGATCATTTAGGGAAGCTAAATTAAAACAAATAGGGCTATATTATCAATTCCATTTGAGCTGTGGAAATTTTAGTATTTTTTTCATTAACCCTAATTTGTGTGAATAATGGAGTTGGATAATTTTTAGGAGAGGATAATATTAATGCTACTGAATCATAACTACTTATTAAAGAGAATAATTTTCATAAATATATTTGGTATATATTTATTTTCAAAGTCATTCACTAGTCCACCTTTATGTTGGTGGGTTCAATTGGGTGAGAAATGACATAAATTTTCATGGGAATAAATAGAACATGTTTTTCTAAATCGATGGGACATAAAATAAAATGAAAATAAAAAATAAAAATAAGATGAAGAAAATGATGATGATGATGATGCAAATGAGGAAGGCTATGTAAATCATGAAGAATACAAATAATATGAACATATTGATGATAAGGAGGAGGATAAAATGATGTATAAGGAGAGATAGAGAATCAAAATGGGGAAAAATGAGAGATGGATGATAGGGGTTCAAATAGTTTGGTGCCTAAGAGAGATGCTTTAGTATTTAAGTTTAATAGAAAAATTGAAAGTAAAATGGTCATTGTGTACATAAACCCTAGTATTAAGTATAACATCATCAATATTCATCTTTCCTAAAATGTACATGTTCAAGGAAATAATATCAAGGAATCTCAACTAGATCATAAGAATATTCAAGTTTTTATAATATTTGAAGATCTATATGTATAAATATGGGTTACATTCATATTCTTTTCCTTTGGATATTGATGATGTGAATATGGTTCTTTTTATATCATTTGTTAGAGATATTGGGAACAATTAATATAAATGTGTAGACTAATTTCATGATTTTTTGGTCCAAGAAAAGGGAAGCCACATTACATGATATCATCATTAAAAGGAAAAAAATCAAGTTAAATCATGACTTGGATAAATTTGAAGATGGTGAAAAAGAGAATAAGGAATATTTAGATGATGAATTCGATGAATAATCAATAGAAGTTGAGAAGAACACTTTACCTACACAACAGACAAAAAAACTACCAAATGAAAAGGTGGAAGAGGTAAAAAAAATGTGTTGATAAGGTCAAAATATCATAAAATGATACTAAGGTCGGTTCATATAGAAACCCACATCATCATGAGAGACAACAATGATGGAAGCTATACAAGGAATCATATAAAAAATCAATATGGCTACACTTAGAATCCAAAGAGTAACTATTGTGGTCATGCATGGAATTGTAATAGTGCACCATAATATGGACCATAAAATTAGTGGGAAATAACTATGACTATACATGGAATCCAAATAATAACTACTATGTTCATGCATGTAATCATAGTAATGCACCAGAATATGGAACATGGAATGAGAGGATGAATCATTATGCATGGACATGAATGAGGTACAACTATGATATTGAATGGAATCATAGTAGGACAATGTAACTTATAAACAAGGTTGGTGAAATATCGCATACCAAGATTAGATACAAGTCATTGCATGATCATACTTGCAGACAAGTGTGCAATTATTTGAATCACACTCATTGTTTCCTCTCATGTTTTGGAGACAAAACATGTCAAGTAGAGATGGCATTATATGTACCTATAGATATGTTATACTAATGTATATGGGTTGATGTAACCTTATTGACATATGACACACATACCCTTTAGTTATTTTTATGGGAAAAATATATTGGGATAAATTTGTAACTTATGGAATTAGTACATTACATAATGAATTAGCTTACATTGTGATTATGAGGTTACCATTCATTATTATCTATATATTTATATATAAAGGAGATAAATATTATTTCAGTGATATCAACTAAGTGAACTAAGTCTTTTATTTTTAGAAGGATAGTGGAGGTCTCCCCCTTAAAGTGGAATTATGGAGTTATTTATTCCAAAAGAGTATTGTATGGTGTTTCCCTACCATAAGTGTGAATATTATATTTCTATTTATTTTGAATATTTAGGCATATTGGCCCACCAATATATATATTTTTTGTGTTGATATAAATTATATTCTACATAATTCAAATATTATAAGAGTGGATCATAACATAAAGACAAAGATTTAATAATTTAAAAAAAAAAAAAAAAACTTTAAGAGGAACAAAGAAGTGAGTGTAGACCAAAAACTAAATAAATAAAATAAAATAATTTAACACTTATATAGTGATAGGAGTGAGTTTAAAAAAAGTAAAATTACTTAGGGTCTAAAATATTCTAGTTCTCCTAAAGAAGCAGAGATCCTCAAATAGAGTAAATGGCATACTAAAACAAACAAACAATCAAAAACATTGAAGGATATAATAGATTATATAAGTATAAAAATAAATCAACCAACATACATCTAAGACAACATTAAATATGTCGATAATCCCAAAAATACAATTACAACTTATATTAATAAAGGATGATTATTCCATGTTCCTATAAGACATAAAATGATACCATACAAGAATATAAAGGATTAAATTAAATTTTCTAGGGAGAGTAAATTAAGTAAGAAGTGTTAATTATATAACATTTTAGAATATAAATTATTTAATTAGTTGAATCTTTGATAAAAAAATACATAAACCACACTAATAAAATTTTGTTTATATGAACCCAAGGATTCAATGTCATTTACAAACATAATACTATAAAAAAATGAAATAACAGTTAATTATTTGTTATTCATAGGACATATTCTAGATTGAAAATATGTTAATCCCAACTAAGATTTTTCCATGCACATACCCATGAAACACCTTATCTAAAACCATAAAACATATCCATAAATTTTATCCATTCAAAATCCTCATTCAAAATTTCTCTAAAAGTGATCTCTCTCTCTCTCTCTCTCTCTCTCTCTCTCTCTCTCTCTCTCTCTCTCTCTCTCTCTCTCTCTCTCTCTCTCTCTCTCTCTCTCTCTCTCTCTCTCTCTCTCTCTCTCTCACACACACACACACACACACACACACACACACACACACATTATAGGTAAATTGCATGAAATTGAAAGGTACTTACCATTTTATAGTGGATAAAATGATATAACTAAAATATCTCAATGAGCGACCTCTACTAGTAGAAAATGAAATTGGGTGCAAAAAGCGAAAATGTTGTCACCCTATTACAAAACACAAAAAGTAAAAATAAACTATGACTCTCCCATATAATTTTATTTTCAATATCCAAGAGTCATATTTAGTAGTTCCAACTCCTTATGTCTTCCTTTATTTTTGTTCTAATGATATTTATTTTGTTGTGCTAGATTCATTAATATATTTCATGCTAAATTTTAATATGTATATTAGGATGTAGAAGTTTTCTTGATGTGTTATTAATCCAAAATAATGATGAATTTAATAACATACATGCATGCGCGCATGTGTGCACACATGCATGCACACATACATGCACACCCACCCACACACACACACAAAAACAAAATAGTTATAGGTTTCAATCTAATAGTTGAACACCTATCAACATAATTATCTATACTCAAGATTAATTTATTAATATATTATAATAATTATAGTATAAAATGCAAGTCATTTGTCTTATAATAGATAAGAAGTTTACTCTAAAGCCAAGTTTTAAAAATTAATAAATCTAATGTAAAATAAAAATGATATTAATTTTTAATATAAAAGCAAGAGGTTGTTGATTTAAATATATTAAAATGTATAACATTATTAATACTTAAATAAATCTTAAAATAATTAAATACTACAATTTTTTATTTATAATCTATAGACTAATTAAATTTTTTATTACAACCATGGCATGGCCAAAAAAGGATCTTAGGTTTACAAGCTATATTCGGCATGATTGTATGGTGTGGATGTGGAGAGGATTGTGTATAATAAGGATTTATTGTGATTAGTTGAAAATGGAAAATATATGGAAGGGGATCTTCAAGGGAATACTCTACCTCCTATAATAAGTGTTAATAACAATAAATATTTAGTAATAGTTTCCAAACCAATGCCCATATCTGGTCAAAATCCACTCAACCCTGATAATTCATCTCCAACTATGTTATTTGGTGAAGAATAAATTCAAGAAGTCTTTAAAGGGGACAAATGGTTATCCTCTAAGGGCATAATTTGTAGATTAATTTCTCTTTGGTATAATCTCTCAAACCTCCATGAATGAATTTATAAATAGTGGCTACCATTTATGAAAGGTAGGGTAGACATTTACGCAAATTCTAAAATTTTTATTATTGTGTTTTTTTATTGTGTTGAGGATTTGGAAGAGATATAATATAGGAACTAGAGTTTTTAACATCATCCACTAGTTATGAAACCTTGGTTCCCTTATTGGTGTAGGCCTTTTTCCGACTAGGTTTTGGCTACATAGTTGTAATAGCTTGCTTATGGCTCTAGATGTCATTTGGGTTACTTGGGAAGATTAGTATCACATTCACTAGAATGTGTGGTATCTTTATCTATGAAATATATATATGCACCTCTCTCATTTCATATTTCTAAATTATTATATTATAGATTATTTGAGCTACTTAGTTGTTGTCTATGATAGATTTGAGAGATGTGAGAGTTGTGAACTTTGAGCCTTTGTACAATTTATCTCAATTTAGGATGATATAGATTATTTCATTATTTGTTCTCATTCCTTTGAAATATTCTTCTATGCATGCTTTAATTTACTACAAACTTCATTCTAATGTGCACTTATTTGATTCATGAGATCACTCCATCATATGTATTCATTGATCCAAAGATCTTAGGTACAACTCTTTTATAATATCAAAGCACCAATCTGTATTCATGATTTTCTGGTTAGTTGGTTATTTTATATTATTTTTTATGAATTCCTAAGATTTTATATTGTATTATTAGAGGAATTTTTGATAGAAATATTCTGATCTTTGAGTTGGATATATGGGTTTGAGTGTTTGATCAATTTGGTTATGCTTAAAAACCCATGGTTTTGAAGGTTCTTTCCTGGTAGATGAGCCTACATATTTCTATGTTGCATTGTCTCTTTTCTTAATTTCTTTGAGATCTAAGGTTATTTCATATCTAGGGCTGATGTATTAGCATTTGCATGTATTTTTTTGGTGTATTGGCATATAAAAATTTTATAGATCTATCTAGTGCATTAGATCAACTCCAAACAACTTGCCAATTCGTCAACTCTTTGCATGTTGTAATCTTCCTATTCTTGGTACACATGTCAATGATTGGTCTACCTAGAGTATTCATAGAACACGTAATAGATCAATTGATGGTCTAAGCATCCCACACCATACCTTAAACCTATAGAGTGGCATCATTCATGTGAAGTCCTATTGCAATCTAAAATTGCTTGTAATTTCTTTATAAACATATTTGACCATAACATGTTTAGAGGAAAGCATGGTGGAAAGTCCTCTTTTAGATTCAAACCTAAGACATTACCCGATTGAGGAGGAAGATTAAATTTATTTATTTATGGGAGGATCCTCTCTAGAATCACTCTAACAAAGGTTTGGGTGGGGATGAACAAGGGTTTTAGAAAGCATTTCTCTAAAATTTTGATGCCAATGGGACTTTAAGAATCCCAAATTCTTTAAAATCCCTCCATTAGCAATTGTCGAACCTTCACTAATGCATAAGAATAAATGAGATTAGAATTTTTGGTCTCACAGTCACCTAAGTTATATATACAAATAGGGAGGTATAGATTTTGATCCCTATTGGGTGCTAGTAAATGTGGAAGCCAAGTGTGTTAGTGTTTTCTTTGTTTTTTTGATAGTGGAGGGCAAGGGATGAAACACATACATCACTATTTTTTTTGTTTAGGGCTCTTGTTTTTCAGATCTATCTCTAGAGAACTATATACCTACAAGTATAGTTTGTTTCCTTGCTCATACATGACCAAGTCACCATATCTCGTTATGGAAAAATTCCAAGCTCCTGATCACATTGATATCCACACCTTACTTCTCCTTGGCATGATCAGATCTTTCTTGCTAGTACAATCTCCCATGGTGGCACCATAGTATCCTTACTTTTCTCTTCAATATGTCAATAAAAAACCCTAAAATAATTAAAAATAAAATCATCTTTTTTAATTTTATTTAAATAGATGTTTAATTTTTAATTAAAACACATTCTAAAGTGGCTTTTTCATAAAAGTACATATAGAGGTGACTAGGTCGGTTTTTTTTTTTTTTTTTTAATTTTATTGATGTAAGAAGGTTCATAGTTTAGTCTTGATTCTAATGAGTGATTGGAAGGTATATCTTACCTCATCAAAAGGTACTTTTTTAAAGTTTTAAGTACAAGTTTTTAGTTAATAGGCCTATTTAAGAGAAATTGTATTATTGATATCTTGCAAATAGTAACTCAAAATTAAGTACCATCTTTTGAAAAATTGTTCATTTTTTATTTCCCATGCATTGGGAAAATTTGCTTTGTAAAACACACTAATTTATAAAGTTTCAAAATTTGGTGGGGCTACCTGACATAGTTCCATGAGGGTTTGTTGTAGGCCCTAAATTCTCTCTTACACACATTAATTTTTTTCTTAACTATTACCTATTCCTATTTAGTGAATGCTTACATAGATTGATCTTATATTCTTGGATGCATTATCAGTAGAGCTTGATGTCTATTTTAGTGTGTATTGTCACTTGTGTACTAATTGCTCTCATTTGATTGGACTCATTTTTGGTGTTTTCTAAATTTTATTTATAGAGAGTGCACATTTACTCTCAGTTGTGGTCATGTCAACCACATTCAAGAGATTCTTGATGAGGAGAGTTTCTTTATCTCTATTGATCCTTCTTGGGAAGGATAATCATGTTTCTTGATATGTTTACATGGAACACTTGCTCACACACAAGAATCACATTCCATTCTCATATGGACAAATTCCTGCACCAGCTGATCTTGTTCAATTTGATAAGTGGGCTAATACTTATTACAAATATTTTTCCACTCTATTACTACATGTTTCCATGGATATTAATTACCATGTGGAATATACAAAGTGTCCATGCATTATTTGAAGCATCCTACAGTCTCTTTTCAAAGATCCTACTGGGATTTATGTCACACCTCCTCCTCTACTTCATATTATCTCTTTTGAGACTATTGTACTCTCACCTCAGGATTTTATTTCTTGTGATGATACATCTATGGTGGACAATGCTCTTCCTTTTGTCAAGCCCCCACTATAGGACAAGATTCTACTAGACCTTAGTTGTCTCATTGTATATTCTACATCTATTCTAGACCCTTCATAGACTTGCATTTTAGAGGACCTTTCTAATGAGAGTACACACATTGAAAGTATTGATAACTTATATGTTCTTGTGGACATTCATCTTGTGTATCTAAGTGCTTCATTTGCATAGCAATATTTAGTTTTGATAGTTGTTGAGCCTTGCTCTCCTATTCCATGGATATTCTTTCAGTAAATGTTCCATGCCCATCTTATTCTCTTATTATTATCTATCCTTCATTTTATGCTTCATCATTTCCATCTTCTACAGTTAGTCTTATGAAATCTGATTAGACTTTGGCATATTCAAGCATTAATAGGGAGATATTTGAGTATTTTTTAGAGATATACATATTGATTACTACATGTATTCCACTTGAGTGGGAATTTAGTATTATGATAGATCATAGTTTCTTTATTATGAAAGGAAGAGATAAAATTTGTTACAGAGGGGCCGACTACATCATTCTCCATGTGGCATTCTATGCATACATTCTCTCTTCTTTATGGAGGCACACATCCTTATTGCATTGTACATGGGTACCTTACCATGCCTTATTTTTGGGACTCATTTATTGTATCATCACCCACCTAAGATGCATGTATAGGGGGTATTGGTGTAGGCCTTTTTCTCACTGAGTTTTGTTTACACAGTTGTATTAGCTTGCTTAGGGTTTTAGAGGTCTTTTGTGTTACTTGGAAATATTAGTCCCACATTCACAAAAATGTGTGGTATCTTTCTCTCTTCAACCTATATATTCACCTTTCTCCCTTCATAGTTCTAATGTAGTATATTGTGGATTCTTGGAGATACTTAGTTGTGAGTTATGACAACTTTGAGAGCTATGAACTTCAAGCCTTTGTATAAGCAATTCATCTCAATTGAGGATGATATGTAATATTTTATTTTCTCTCATTCCTTTGAAATACTATTTAATACATGATTTCATTTACTAACATATATGGAGTATTTTATTTGCTCTCATTCCTTTGCAATATTTTTTTATACATGATTTCATTTACTAACATCTTAATTGTGATGTACACTTTCTCAACTCATGAGATCACTCCTTCATGTGCATTCATTAATCAGATGATCTTGACTGCAACTCTTTTATCCCTAACATCAACCCACTCACTAAACCCTTTAATTAATACCCACTTGGGTCCATCTTCCTCACCTCCAACTTCAATTTTGGTCAAACATATGTCTTAAAGCAATAGAAAATGCCATAGGTGAATTTTAAAGAGTTGACCTTACCTCTTCCTACTTTTCTCATCCTACCTATGCTAAAATCTTAGTTAATATTGATTCCTCAAAAGATTTATCTAATACAATTGAGTTGAAAGCTGTCGATAATTCTTGCACCCAAACCATTGACTATGAGGGCACGCCTTTTCATTGTTGTATTTTTTATGATATGGGCCATTAAATCATAGATTGTAACAGCTCAAAAAGTAATAAGGAATCCACTTGGTGGAAATATTCACTTTGAAGTCATATATTTCTAAGAAATGATGAATTTAATGAGGATGAATTAGAATTTAAAAAGATTGATGTTGAAACAATATAAGAGGTCATTTCCCCAAGCCCTATTTCTAAAGCTACATGCTCACCTTCTAAATATTTCTTGAAAATTAGTTATAAGGAGGCTAGTCCAATTGAAATTACTATTCATTTCTCTTTGGATTCTAAATTGAATGACAATAAGGGTTGGACTATGGTGTGCAGGAAGAAGAATGGAAGAAACAACAAAGCACATACAAAATCATTGTTGGAATTTGTCGAGATGTCACTAGGTTTGAGATGGATTTTAGAGTAATTGTTTACTGGTCCTTGTTGGGATTTATTGTCATGTTAGGTATTTTGGATCAGTTTAGTCCTTGTTGTTTAGTGGTTTTCTTTGGTATGTTTCAATTGTTTCTTTGTTATGATTCCCCTATTATTTTTATGTGGGATTGTATACTTTGCTAGTTGTAATACAAGTTTGTGGGATTTTATTCAAACCACTTGTAATTATTTTTTGTTGGATATTTTTACATCCTTTTTTGTTTCATAGGTTCACACACAAATTAATGATAAAATCATATATTTAAATGTAAAATAAAACTAATATAAAATATAGATTTTATTTTAGAGATATGAGTGTTGATTCCCAAATCACTTAAAAGTAGAAAAACATTATCCCCTAAATATGTTATGCACACACTTATTGGAATAAACATACTATAAATATATAAAACTACCCATGGGGAAGTAACATGACATATATAGTCTTCATGAGTAATAACAATGAATTGATATTCTATGAAAAATTTGTCAAACCATGTTACACTTTATGTTGGAGTAATTACACCATGAAAAACTAGAGGCCAAGTAAGGCATAAAAGTCATAATTGTTTCTCCTATTTGTTAGTGTAAATATTATTATTCTCTAGATTATATACCTATGTGCCCCCTAATACACCATCATGGATTCATTTGACAAATAGTATATATGCTTGTCTACTACTATTATTTGATGTTTTATTTGAACTTTGTCAAATAATAATGAACAACTCATATACTATTACTTTGTAAGTTATATAAATGTAATTCCCAAGATGGACATTCTTTGTATGTAGGAAGTCAAGGTGGTGAATGTTTTATTGATGACTAACAGTAATTTCATCTAGAATGACAATATCATTCTTCATATCAACCATGCCATAGGATGTGGAGGGGTGATCACATTTATTTCTCAAAGGTGGCAGCCACACTTAGTGTAATTTGGCATGGATCCCACCAATCGTTAATATGGGCTCTTTTTAGCATTGAAATCCACTCTTTTGGATTTATTAATATTTATGCATTAAATGATGCCTTAGAACATACCCATTTATGGAGGTGGATAGCAGATGATCTCCCTGATGCCCATTAGGTATTATGTGGTGACTTTAATATGGTGGTATCTCTCGAGAACAAACTGGGCCACTTGCCTATGAGGTGGGTAGATGGAAAAAGGGAGGCATGGTGTTATATTTGTAATAAATGGGTCCTTTATAACCCTAATTTTTATTTTTGACCTATAGATGGAGTTTGGTATACCTAGTGAAATTTTATGGAAGGCCCTGCTCAGATTTTAAAGTGTCTAAATATGGTAATGATGTCCACCCAACCGTACTTCTCTTTTGATAATATTTTTTTCCTCAGGTGTAGGCACTACTATATTTTGGGATTTTTGATCAATCCCCTATTCAGTTCTAAATGACATGATAGTTCATGAAATCCAAAGTACACAAAATACAATTCTTCCTTAACACCTCTTTGTGCAAGCATGGGCCCATGGTGGCACACATTAGGAGAGTTTAGAATTTAGATCCTCATCCTTCTTAAGAATTTGGTTGGATTCTCTAGTGGGAGGATGCCATCAGAAGGAGCTCCCACTTTCTACAGATCTATGGTCACTAGCTTGACAAACTTAGATACACTCATACTCTGATACTTCCACAAAGTTGAGCCACATAGCTCTAGCCCTAGAAAAAGATCCCTTTAATGAGATATTATAGGTGAGACTTGTATCCTTGTAGTATTGCATTCAGATTTCATATAACTACAATGATCAGGGATCCCAATTTAAAGCCAAGCTTCATTATCTTAAAATAGGAGATAAAGTTTTTAAGGAGTTCTTCAAAATGTTGTGATCCAAAAACTCAAAGCAGCCAATACAAGTCATTTTTGAGGCTAAAAACTGACTTATAGAGACTCCACATATTAGACAAACTTTTATCTACCACTATCAACAAGTTTTCAAAGATCAAACATATTCAACTTAGCATGAAATGACTCTTCAATAATTTCTTTCAGTGGTGTCATGCAAACTCACTCCTACCTAGTGGGTGGTTTGTGATAGGCCCCTCACTATCGATGATTTGTATGAGGTAGTGTCTTATGTGGCTAATGACAAAGAACCTAACATTGATGGTTTTCCCTACGAATTCTATAAAACTCTTTAGGACCTTGTGGGTAGTGACTTGCATAAGTTTTATCAAGAAATATTTCACAAACAATCACTAGGTAAAAATATAATAAAGGAAATATCAAATTCATACCTAAGCAGGGAGATCCTGAGTTAATCTATAATAGATGGCCCATCACCCTCCTAAATTTTTACTATAAAATCATTGCCAAGGCTCTAGCAATCTAGTTACATAATATATTGCCTCTCATTATGCATTTAGAACAAATGAGTTTCATCAGAAGTTGTTATATTTTGGATAACATCATTACCGTCTAGGAAGGGATAGATTGGGCTAGATGGTCTAAGAAATAGGCTATGTTCAACAAATTGACTTTGAAAAAGCTTATAATAACATTGAATGTCCATTTATTCTAGCCATGCTTTGATCTTTAGGCTTTGGGCCCATCTTCATCCAAATCATCTAGATGTTTTTCTCAGATGCCTCGGCTATCCTCTCTATTAATGGAGTCACCTTTGAGGAATTTATCTTATTCTATTTTATTCATCAGGGGTGCCCACTGGTTCCCACCTTGTATGTTATTACAGTTGAGGTTTTTGGATATCTTCTTAGCAATACCCAAGTTAAGGGCCTTGTTAAGGGTTTTTATCTCCCTCATTATGTCGTGAACCCATACAAAGATTTGTATATTCTTAATGGACACTTTACAGATGACTCCTTCCTTACTCTCATTGAGGATGAAACTAGTGTGGACAATAACTTATAGTGTCTTGACACCTTCTGCTTGGCCTCTAGCTCTAGCATCTAATGGCAGAAAGTTCCTTACTACAGATAATCTTACCTCCCTCTACTAGCATGGGCTATTAAATTTAGTTGGAAGTGGATCCATCATGATTAAATATTTAAATTTCTTGGCATCCCCTTTACTTTTGATGCCCCACCACCTTTGTTGTGGAAATATGTTGTTGATAGAGATGCTAAGAAGCTAGAATACTAGGTATCCAAGTCTCTTTCATTAGCAATAAAATTTCAAATATGCTAAAAATTCTTGCATCCACCCATGTGTACTACTCATCATATTGAGTGCTTTCTAAGAAATCTTACCATAAGTTAGAGAAATTGCTTAGAGATTTTCTTTGGGCCAATTCCCCATAAGGTAAAAGATTTCATAGGATGGCTTGGGAATATTATTGCTTCATGCGTGATTTTAGAGGGATAAGGGCTCATCGACATAGCCTGATAAGGGAATGCCTTATGTGATAAATGAATTATGTAGGCCATTAAGGGCCAAGAAGCTTGGAAAGTGTTTTTCAGACACCGTATCTCCTTAGGCTTATCTAAGGCCAAGAAGGCCTAAAAAGGGCTCAACTTCCCCCAATTTACTCTTCATTCAGTCTCCCATCCAAATCATTGGGTTTGTGATGAAATGCATCTAGAAGGCCTAGGAAAAGATCAAGCCATGGCTGCTCTAGAATGGCTTCAGTTTCTGTAATGGACTCTCTGCAAACTCCCATTCTATTTGTTGGTCTCCCATTTTCTCTAACAATGAATTACCCTTGGTAGAAGTCCCTTGGGTTAACGCTCTCAAGCTTTACCACAAAGGAATTCATATCATCTAAGATATATTCTTTAGGTGCTCTTCATCTTGGCTATCATGGGAGGAGGCAAAAGCTAAATTTTGGTTAGCCAATATGGATCAGAGTCCTACTAGAAGATACTCAATACCATCCTAGCTTCCATGCTCCATAAAATGTTGGTCCACTCCACTTAGCCATGGTGGAAGGACTAGAAATGGTATGTTGAGACCCTTTTTTACAACTACAATCCTCAACTTGGCTATGCATGGCTCACCCCCCATTTCCCCATGGTTGTCAAGCTTAATTCCCACTCGGGGCTACACTCATTTTCTAAAATGTGGACCTTTCACTTCAACACTATTTAAGGGGCTTAAGTGGATCCCAAGCTTGCTCATTTTTCTTGGTGTATACTACACCAAGGCTTACCTATTGGCAGAAGACTCCTCAAGCTTGGAATCTACCTGCCTACTTTCCCCTTCTATGACCACCTTGAGATGCTTCCTCATCTTTTATGGTACTATTCCAAAGCTCAAAGGGTCTGGACTTAGATCCATGATCTTTTCAAACCTTTCCAACCCAAATTTTTATTTGAAAACACATCCTCATTGGAGACAAACCTGTGATGCCCTTCAAATACACATAAATCTGGCATACTTTCAGAATAGAGATTCTCTTCTGGCTTTGGAAAAAAAAATTATGTGTTTAATAATGCTTTTGTTCATTGTAATTTTTTTCCTTTATACAAGTCTTCTATCATCTCTAATGTTCTTTTATAGATTTAAGTCCAGGCCAATACAGTGGTGATTGAACTTGGGCATCTTCAAGATCTCCTTTCTCACTAGGGAGATGATCCTTGTGCAATGGCTCAAGTTCCACCTTTCCACCCAGTGCTCTCAAACTATATGATAGTGTGTCTTAGCCACCTTGTGGTGGGCATCATCATAACCATTCTACGCATCACTCTCATAGTGTCACCCCGTGCCAACACATTTCTTCTTCTAGATAATAGTAAGGGCGGTAGCCACTACCTCCTTCCCCTGTTGGGTAGGATGACTGGGGCACTCATCCTCCTCCTTTGCACCCAGATTCTTGGGCGTGCCACTTGGAGGGAAATCAGACGTAATGGATAAGTTCCCCAAGCTTTCTTTGGCTATTTCACCCACTTAGACATAAGCATAAGATGATGATAGAGACACTGCTCCAACTACTAGTTGGGAGCCTATTATATATGACAATGATTTACCAAGTTCAGGGTAGGGTCCTAATGATATGGATCATCTGCCTTCTAGCCTTGCTCTTGCTACATAAAAGTTATCTTTTTAATGACTTTGTGACTTGTTTCTAGGCTTTGTGTAGTTTATGATGCTTTTGATTTTGCTGCTAGACTCTACCTAGTGTGACGTGGCATGCTTTCATACCGCCTATAATTTTTTTGTGAATTATTTGTATATTTTTGTTAAGTTAATGTGTGTGTGTGTGTGTGTGTGTGTGTGTGTGTGTGTGTGTGTGTGTGTGTGTGTGTGTGTGTGTGTGTGTGTGTGTGTGTGTGTGTGGTTTATATTTACATTTAAAATTGTTTAATTTTAGGAAACATAAATGGGCATTAACAATTTTTCTATATAGTTGTCTATGAAATAATTTGTAATGATATAAATTAATATTTTTATAAAATAAATTTAAATTTAAATTTATGTGTTTTAGTGAATACTATAATGATTATTTGATTTCCTCTAGAATGTATGTAATTATTCTTTAGATTCATAACAACAATAAATGAACTAAATAAATTTCCTTTTAATATTTTTAAAAGAAAACAAACTACAACACTTGTATATTTATACATAGATTATATTTAAATTAGGAACATGTTGATGTGCAAATCAGCATGAAATAGTGAAAATGTATAAAAGAAGGAATGATAGTCATATGTACAAGAGTTTTAAAGGGTCACGTTAATGGTCCAAGAGCATCCTAACACTTCAAACAATATATAGTGTTAAGAAACTTTGGATACATGACCCAAAAATGGAGAAAAGAGAAAAAGATAAAACAAAACGTTTAGAAAGTACTCAAAAAAAAGTGAACAGAGTATTAAAAATCGATAAATTCACCAATAATACATATTTTAAAAATAATAATCAACAAATACATTTTAACAATTAATAAATACTTTAAAAATCATTTTTAAGTGTCTACTAAATATACTTCTTCCTTTATAATTTCCAAATCATTTACATTGGTGATGAAATTAGTTTGAGCATAGAGAAATATATCTTAAGACTATACCAACCCAAAAAGCAAAACCATGTAACATAAAAAAACGCATATGCACATTACTTGGCAAACATGTACACATAGTAAGCCTTTATTTATTTAGTTAGTTAGGCGAGGGAAAGCTAATGCTTCATCCCTGTAGCTAAAGGCCAGATGGTGTCCTTACTAATTGGTGTCCTTACTAGACCAGTAAACATGCAGATAATCACCTACGCTGCTGAAGAGGTTCAGAACTCCCGCACCGTCTATGCCCAGAGATAGAGCTCCAGCACATTCGTATGGACTCTTGCAAGCGCTATCAGAACTCCAAATAGTCTTATCGTTGTTCCACAGTTCCAATGTTCCCAGACTAATGCGATAGCGTAGAAAGCAATTTTTTGGAGGAAAGGAAGCATCGCTTTTTTTATTGGATATCCACAAGACTGATCCGTTTTTTACATCTCTCACCATGGCATAACAATACGTCATAAGATCGCGAAAATGAGTAGACACAATGAGTTCGTATTTGCCATCGGGAGATTGCACAGAATCTCCCAAGCACAAGGTATTGCCTGGAAACGTGAAGGGTTGGATGACACAGTCGGTACGACTAGCTGGGGAGTTCTCAGGCAGACACTGAGACTCGGATTGAAGGGCAGCTTCTTCTTCTCCGATGGCTATCTCTCTCACGAAGTAATCGATCCAATACGTGGCGTCTGAAATAGAAAGCCGCTCGTAGCCAACATAATTGCTTTCTTTGTTTATAGGGCATATAAATTGCAGTAAGGTCTTGAACTCCTTCGTCAGATCACTGCCTTTGGTGTTGTCGCTGTTAGACATGCTCACGCTGCACTCGCTATTCCACCGAGTTAACCTTATCACAACGTTCTTCCCAACGTTCTTCCCATCGAAATTGACGTTGTTGTAAAATATGCGACCCCTGTGATAGTCCCGGTTTGAGTGAATTCCACCCGAAGCTAATTGCACCATAGCCCGGCAAACCTCCCTTGCTTCAGACATCAGACAGAGCGTCTTGTTTGCCTGACGGTATTATTGTGACACAGGTGCACCATGAAACATGAAAGAGAATCAAGGCGAACAAAACGTAACCATATTGACCACCCATTTCTATTTCTAACTCAGCCTCACAAACCAAACAATTTTCTTCTATGAGAGGACTTCCTTGCCAATTATCAATATATAGGGAGGGGTCTGGGCTCACAATTGTTTATTTAATATTAATACTTTGAATCGATAAGCACTAAGCACTCAGAAACATCTTTCTGTTCCCTCTGGGTGCATGTCTAGTCTGCTGCACTAAGCAATGACGGCATGTATTCTTTCATTTATAATATTACAAAAATGGTAGTCTGACTCCCATCTGTTGTCTTGGATTACCATCAAAATATGGAGCTGTTTGAAACACTAATATTAAAATCAATCGTTATATCAACTCCACTATACTGTGGTTTGATCTTTAAATTGAATGAATCCACCCACTTAAACTCATTTCATTTTGTTTTCATTAGTAAGTGCCTAACCAACTCACATTCATAGTGATGCCACTAGTGTACGAGAGCTCATAACACGTATAATGCTTATTCTATTTACCGCATTACGAGCTATTTGGTAGTCAGTTCACTACCAAGTGCACTCCATGATAGAATTTCACTCTTCGTCCATATTAAAATAAACTAGCAGTTGCCCCAAGGGTGCAAGGAACATCGGAAGGAATTATTGGTATCATATGGTTTGGTGTCAAGCCTTGGGTGGGCAGGCTGGTAATGGTCATCTAATTTGATAAAGAAGGAGGCTACACGTGGCTCAACATTGATGATGACTAATGGGATATTGATATGTTATTTGTTGGTAGTCCCATTGTCAGTGATTAGGAATGACACCGGAAGGTGAATCATCCAATTTGGAGGCATTAATTTATTTCCTAGAGTCATGAGGCATGAATGCAGACTTATCCTTGTTCATAGGAGAGTTGTTAGGGTGTCCCATGCATTTTGTCTATGATCATTTTTGGGCTCATTTTGATTGGCTTGAAAATGCCTTTAGTTCACCTTGAACTTGCCACAATTGACCCAAACTTGGATGAGCCTAGGCACCGGTCACTTGGGCTCCATTTTGACTCTATTTTTTCACTGTGTGGCACCCATCCATTAATCCAGTGTATCCACTAGTTCTTGAAAGTGTGTTTAACACCAGGTTTGCACCTAGACACGTTTCAATAGCCCAATATGCAAAAGAAATGCTATTTTATCATGAGAAAATGATTTGCATTTGTGTACGTTATATTTACAATAGTAGCTTCGACAAACATGTTATATTCGAAAGAAAAGCATATGTCTTTACAATGACATATGGATAACACTTATCCCATATAATTTACACCTACACACATAGCTATGTAAAAATTTAAATTGATGCATCAATCTAATAGTGGTGTAGAATGGTGTGTGTCAATTATATCAAATCAAGGTGGTATCATATTGGATTGGATGTTTTCTTTGGTCAAGTGTGAACAAGGATGTCATGAGAACTACTTTGATTGTAGTAGGGCTCCATATCTCATATGTAACTTGAATCAATGTTACAATATTGTTGATGTTGGGATAAGACATTAACGTGTAAATGCCTATCTTGTAGCTTGCACTCATCTATGATGTCAATGATGGCCGTTGATAAGGTATTTTAGGTATTATCAAAGTGAGCGGTGTGATGATGATGAGGGCCAGCAATAGGGTATTTTAAATGATATCATACCGTCTAGGGCCCATATAGTGCACCAAAGCTAGATTCAAGGAAACTATTGGATTTACATGATATTTATCTATTACAAAAGGGTGCACAACTTACATGATAGTGGCATACTTGATTGGCACTTTTCTATTTTCAAGAGTGGATGAGTTCTTTATGAGATATTATTTGATTACAAAAAGGGTCCACATCTGATGTGCAACTAAAACAAGTGCTTTTTATATTAAATACTAAATATTATATAAAAAATATAGTATTTAATATAATATTTTATAAATTTATTACATATTAAAATATTATAATACAATAAATATAATATAATATAATATAATATAATATAATATAATATAATATTTTATATATAATGTAACGATGTTTTATATTGTCAAATATGACCCTATTATTAGGTTGTGTTATTTTAGGGATTCATTTTTTTTGTGTGTAGTGATGCATTCATTAACCCTATTTACTATGCAAGTTCATCAAGTCATATTTAACTCTAAGTTCATTTGATACACTATAACTAACATGAGTAGATTCTCAAAGATTCCACTAAAATTTATTGCCTCTATTTAGATTCATGTTCCAAGAATTATTTAGATTTAATTAAATTTTTTTATCAATACATAAAGGAGAAATATTTGGACCTTATTTAAGTACTTGTAATGATCCCACATAGACGAACAAAGTTATAATATAGAGTTTAAAATCTCATCCTCTTATCTCCATATAATTGGCATTATAGTGCTAAATTGAGTCACACATCGAACATGAAAACTTGTCACAATTAAATCAACATCATGTTCAACATATGCACTCCTATGTTCTTTTCCATTTAGAAAAGGTAATATTAAACCTAATTCCTTAAAAATAAACCTAAAAACACTCCTTAACTCCTCTAGCATGACATTCACATTATATCAACAATGATGTCCCCTTATGCACCCATTTGGAATGCACTTTGCAAAAGCTTCCATATCTAATTTAACCAAAATTAAACCAAAAAGATACATTACACAACCTCAATAATATATGTTTCCACCATGTAGGATATAAACCCATTTGGAATGGGTGCAGGGTATGTAAATCTAACAAATGCTTTGAATTCAGGGAATGCGTATGATATGGACTCTCTGGTGTATGATATCAAAATAAATACTCTGTCATTACTATTCATCAACAACTACTATTAATTATGGTTCACAATGGACTTTAGATGATCTTCTCTCCTGGAGAGGGACAAGATTGATTTATGCTCGTGGAACACCCATTTATTTATACCATTTAGTTATCTCTACTTTAGGGTATTTTTCACTAACTGTTCAAACCTAATCATCCATAGTTGGCCCGACCCCAACATATTGGGCTCCTCAAATAATGTACCTTAATGATTCAATGACTCATAGAAGTTTTCAACATTTTTATCTAGTCTATACTGGTTGTCCTATGCCCATCCCCATGTATTAAAGAAGTATGCACATCCATTCTATAATGTAAACCATTGAGAAAGGGTGAGATAAGGTAGTGATAGGATTTCATTTAAATTTCTCCCAACTGGCCACACAAACCACTTTTAAAACTTGTTGAGCATCTTAAGGGATTCACCAAAACCATGAGATGATGGGGGTATTTCCTATTGCATGATACATAAACCTACCAACTTTCTATACCATCTAAGAATGACCACTAATTGACCACCTTTTCTCTCAATCAGTGTATCCTCTACCATGACATTCACATTGTATCATGAGTGATGTCCCTTTATGCATCCATGTGGCATGAACTTTACAAAAGCTTCAATACTCACTTCAACCACAATGAAAAAACAAGATAAAATCCATGAACTCATTGTATTACCCCCATATCAACATCTTTTCATTGTAACAACCCCTCAGTGTTAACTAGAATTAGGTTAATTTTTATTTTTACAACACAATAACAAAATACTTTAACTAATTTCAGAACTAATGATCTTTAACTAAATACATAATTTAATTAAACTATACCATTAACCATAACTTAAATTGTTGGTTCATCTATCTAATGATCATTGAATAATAAATACTAATTTGATTTCACAATTACAACATAGTAAAGTACTAAATTATCCAAGTTAATAATTCAACCACTATAGATTTAAATATCATAATAGGTACAAATATAAACATACAACTATTTGTTTTATAAAACTAACGTCAAATAGTACATATATATAATATTACATATCTAAATATCAAATTGCAAATAAATAATTTTCCATACAACATATGAGTCTCAATGAACTTGTTAATATCCATAAGTAATGTTGAGTAAAGTCTTGTTGGAAGGTGAGGGAGAGTATAATCCGAGTGTTTTTCCACACCAACCATGGACCATTAATCCCCCACATAATATCCAAACAAGGGAATGGCCCTTCCTTCATGTATTGGTAGATAGTGATAGTTGAAAAACCAAGAAAGTCAACAAGAAACCTTATTCTATAAGATAACTATCACATGCAACATATCATGAGGAAATACGTTCTAACATGATATTGTGTAATACATGAAAACTAAATCAAATAGTTTAATTCACAATATTCAAACCATAAACATTACTTTGGCCAAAGTTTTAATATAGTTTTCCATATCTCAAGATGAGTTAAATTCATACACATGACTCATTCAAATAACTTCATTTTGTCTATTAGTGCCACTATGTAAGTAGAGAAGTCCATATCACATACTTACTTATAGTGACTAATATCAGATTCATTTATACTTGAATAATACTTAAATCAAAAGATTCAAATAATATATTTCTATATAAAATGCCACAACACAAAATAATGCAAAAAAAACATTAATTACCAAACATTTCATCGCATGCCTTTAACTACTATAAACCAACTAAATATCTCTAAATACAAAAATCTTAATAAAACCAATGGATTTATTTAAAATATGCACAAAAATAATGATCAATTAATCCTCTATTAAAATAATGATCTATTGTTTAACAATCCAACTTTCAACCATGTCAAAGTATTCATAAAATACTATTCAATTACCTATGAAATTAGTGTTTCTTGAAAAACCCCATAATAGACAAATAATATAGAATAAGATCCTTATAATTTATTAGGTAATGAATCATCATTTCTACATTTTAAATCCCCAATTGTAACCTTTATTTAAATACTCATGAAACTCATGTAATAACTATGCAGGTATAAGTACTTGTGAAAAATGCATCAAATAGGAATTTAATTCTAGGTATAACTATGCATATATAACTATCTATTAAACACTCAAATTTACAAACATCTTATATAAATCTCATAACAGTTACTGACTCAACCCCATAATAATTGAGTTGATCTCCAAATTTCCATAGGAATCAAATAATACTAAATTTAAGAAATCAATTTACTTTAAAAAATAGAGTCATATAATCTTATGAGAATATTTCAATCATAATTCATAATGTCCATATCCAAATATATACCAAATCCCATAAGACCAAATTTTATAATCAACACACAATCAAACACCAATACACAACTCAGGATCAATTCCTTATTCATCTTAACTATTTCAAAACTAAAAAGTCACACAAGGTAAGATCGAATAGTCACTAACATATTTCCATCAATCGATTCTAAATTCATTTCAAACCCAGACCCCACATACCAAGAAATCAAATTCAAATGAGTCATAAAATGAACATGCAAGATTCACACTACACATAGTTCATTCTAATCACCCAAAATACAAAGGAGTTTAACGAAATAAAAATTTCAATCATTTCTTTGTGTTCTTTTTTGAAACACACTAACATCAATAAAACCCTAAATATTTTCTAGTATTTGAAATATATTATACACATAACCATGATTGGCACAATTTGAATAACTTATACTTGACCATGTGGATGGGTTGAAACCATCCCGAAGGTCATTTACATGTAAGCGCACGCACACACACACACACACACACACACACACACACACACACACACACACACACACACACACACATGTATGTATGTATGTATGTATGTATGTATGTATGTATGTATGTATGTATGTATGTATTACAAATAACTAGCAAAATTCATGAAACCATTTTAACAATCAACAACCAAAAACTAGAGTTCTAAAAATATCATTTCAAGATGATTAAAAAAAGAAGAATAATATCAACAAACCCTACTTGAAAATGAATTCTAGGTAGTGAAAGATTAGATTATTCACTTGTCAATCTCTCCTCATCAACTTCCTCCTCATATCCAAACCCTCGGCCTCCATATATATTTATTAGTTCCTAATTTTCATGGCAAAACCCCCAAAAAAATCCATAAACCTAGGTCTTCATAAAATGAATCTCCAACTTCATCATTAGTTTCTAAAATTCTAGAATGATAGATCACCAAAAACCCTTGATAGTCTAGTTAGTCCAAAAGAACAACATCATGGTAAAACCATGCAACTAGCCAAGTTGATTTAACCTTTTAAGATTTTAAATATGTAAAACCTATGTTTAGATTAAAGGGCTAAGATGTCTAAATTAGTTAAATAATATGAAATAATTAAGCACTATTTTTTTACTACTTTTGACCTCCCTTGAATTTCTAAAAACAAAAATAAATAATCATAAATATAGACTTATCTAAAAAGTGATTGTTGCGGGTGATGTGGGTTTTAAAAACTAGGTTTTGGATAATTTTGAGTGTCATCAACTAGATTCTAGGATCTATTTGCTTACTATATAGTAGTGCCCCACCTAGACTATAGCATTTTGATGGTATAGTGTCCTCTTTATGGGAATGTTCCTATTTTATGGGATCACCTATGCCTATGTTTTGACATCCTATTCTTGTGCCCATGAAACCTAGAGCTTTATGTTGTGCCTATAAAACTTGATTTTTTAAAAACCCTAATCCTCCTTAAAATTATTGCATGAGTAATAATTGTATGTTCATTATTAAGATAGGCTAGACATCCTCAACACCTCACTATGAAGAGAGCTGCGTACATACCAATACTCCAAAAATGGATCAATCCTAATGTAGTTCTCCCACATCGTGCTTGATGCAAGTACAAGTGAATGCTAGAATGAGAGTGGACTTGGATGCCTTGCTTGATCTTTGAAATGTTTGAAATCTAGGTCAAGGGATGCTATAGATGGTAATATATAGAAGTAGAGTAGAATAGGGATCAAATACCTTAATTTTTCTCAACTTGTCTTTTGTTTAAATAACTTTTGCATCTATTTTTCATCTAGTGGATAAGGGTCAAATAGACTTGTATTTATAGAGATTTGTAGCTTGTCTAGATAATAAAATATGCGTAGGCTAACACTATAAGGGGAATAAATTTGAAAAAGTATTCATTTGGAAGAGGTATAGATAAGGATAGTAACACCCAATTGGGGACACTTGTGCCATGTCGTTTAATTGTTCCAAATATGGTGCTAATGTCCACTTGGCAGACTGTTAAGCAAGTTGTGAAGGGATTAAATAAGATAGTCTTGGGATTGTGTTTTGGCTGACTATAGGTAATTATTGTCTTCTCAATGATTGAAAAACTATGTCTAAGGCTCTAGGATAGGTCTAAGAATAAGATAGGAAAATATTAGCTCAAGTGACACTCTTATCATCCAGTTACCTTTTTTAGGTGATTACATTTACCCCCCTTTATCCTAGAAATGTAGAAAATAAAAATTACTAGTGTAAAGGAAGAAGAAGCATACCTAGATTTACCTTGGAAGTGAAACCTATGTAGTTGAGTCTGAGTATGTGATTCGAGGTGTACGTATGGGAAACATAATCCAAATCAATGACCTATAATGAAACATACAAAAATAAATCCTTACTTAAGAGATGATTAAAATCAAAAGACTATGCTGAAATAAAGTAACTAAGTAAAGTTGAGTAAAGATAGAGGAAAGGAATTAAATACACCTCATTGGGTATGCAAACCAATGTATGAACATGGTGATAAATTATGTGTGAGAGTTTAAATAGTAATCATATCATTGAATAAATTAGACTAAGCTGATGGATTACTTAATCCTCATATAGGTGTCTTAGGAACTCAACTTGGTTTTGACTCCATCATTGACCACCCCTACTCGATGGATCATGATCTATGAATAGTTTGAATAATATAGTAAGTGTGTCTAACCCACTCATGTGGGTGTCTCAAGAACTCAAGTAGGCCATGAGTCCATCATTTTCCACCCATGAAAAGTAGATGCATGTGTAACTAAGCTAAAAAAAGTGATCAAAGTAATATAATTGAGTAAATCTAACTATGTATGTCAGTTCTATGGCCACTTGGGTGTATTAGGCCAATTGAGAATGTCAACCACTATAGATGGAATAATGCATGAATCTACTGATAACTTAGAATGTGATAAAAATTATATATATAATGTAGATAATGACATGATGTTTGTTATTCAATATGAATAACCTATGTGTAGTTTACTATATGGAAACTATATGCTGCGCACATGCCCCCAATCTAGTATCTGAGTATATTAAATCTGAATTGAGTATATAATAACTGAATATGTGTAACTAAACTAAATGTGGGAGTGATCATACTATACATCATTCTACCAAATCTGATAAACTAATATGAATATGAGTTGTAAGGAATGTATCTAAGCTAAATCTAAAGATAACTATCAAACCTATGATTATATATATAAAAATTTGTACTATACCTAGTTTAGTAGTCTGGAAGATCTATACTATCTTGAAGCTGGTGATATTGTATAGTAGTGTCATGTAGTGTTAGTATCCCAATCTGGGCACTAATGTCTAACTAGTCTAAAATATAGGTGATCTGAATTATTGACTAAGTCTCTATTTTTTTTGTGTTTGGCTTGAGTCTAATTTTTGAGACTAAGCTTGTGTGCTAAAAAATTTCTGTGAGAAGTAAAGTAGGATCCTAATCTATGTGACAAACCCCTATGAATTCCCACTCTTTTAAGAGTAGTTGTGAAATGTTTGTAATAATTGACCTCTAGATAAGTAGATTTTTAAAATTTGTTAGTTGGATCATGTGCATGATATGCCAATATAATGTACAAACATAAAATCAAAATGAGAAATTCTCTGAGCATTAGCAAGTAATGTAACATATGTTATAATCGAGCATTACACAAGGGTGTCAAGATATATGTAATCAATGTGTATAATAATAATTTTGAGTAACTACCTAGGGATATGGGGCATGATATCCGTCATGGCACCCATGTAGGAAGGGTAGATGCATGAAGTCTCTCATGGCATTAAAAATTGGTGTGTGTGTAATAGGAAAATACAAGTGTCATGGTGTAGAAGCATATAAATAAGCATACATACAAGCACATGAGTCACACAAAGGTAGGCCAAGGGGAAAAATACAAGAGACATGGGCACATGTTACTAAACTTGAGAATGAGTACATATAGGGACATGTTCAAATGCCAACATATGGAAGAAACAAGAAATTTGGCTTATAGCCACATAAAAGGACATGTTTAAATGTACACATATATAAACATGAAGGGAGAGACAAGGTACATGAGCACATGTCCAAGGCATACAAAATAGATAAGTGGCATAGAGCCAAAGAATAGTGGCATAATCAAATTCTCTTGAAGGTGGAAGAAGCATAGAAACACAATCAGGTCTAATCTAGGAAAAACATAGAAATGAAAGCATGTATACAAATGTAGAAAAAATATATGTAAATGATAGGATGCACATATGTATTTAGTTTTACTAGTGATAGTTGACAAAAAATATGAGCGATGAGTAGAAATGATCAATATCAAGATAAAACCTAGTTGTAGAAACTATGTAGAAGATGCTCCTGAGTGGGAGAATGTATCAATTGTATAAAGTTGAATTGGTGTAAATTCCCCCAATGGGTAGATGATAACTAGTATGGACCAATATAGTGGATCGAATTCCTATCTGTAATCTATAATCACTTGATAAGAAGAAGGGAAGCATATGTGTATGATAAAATTGACTATCCTAAGATATCTAGCAATACGTAATGTCTGAAAAGTAGTATAAATGTAAACATAACAATGCATACAATTTATAAATGTTGTATTTTGAGATATTTGAATGATTTTGAATTTTGACACATTATATTATTTTTGTGTTTTTTAGTATAATCTATGTACAAGCAAATGAAAATAAACTATGTACAAGGAGTGAGAGAGATAAGGAAGTATGTATAGGAGTATAAACCATATTAACCAATGAGTCTCATGGAAGACTCACTATCACCATGACCTTTATTGAATACGGGAACTGTGATCATGTGTGCGGTGTGAAAGGGTAATTATGAGCTCATAATCTATTATGATGTATAATATATGTCTAAAGCTGCATATGTAGTGATGTTATGATGTTGTGGTACTAATTATGATACCCAGTGAATTATAGGGGTGTTAGGAACCCATCTGGTATAAGTATAAGTTGTAGGTGATGTAGGTTCCCTATGATAAGAACCCGTAGAACCCAATTTAAATGATCTCAGCAAAAATTGAGTAGAGGAAGGTCCTCTAGAATTTGTTACATATCTCTGATGCAAGGGTCTCTCTAGTAATGGTCTTCGTGGCTGAATATGCATACATATAGTTATCTTAGGATTAGACTTGGCCTATTATGATGACTCTGCTAAACACTATGATGAATGCATAGGAGCTATACTCTTTGTTATAATTGATAGTTATGCAATATCTAGTAATGTTGTTAGAACTATAATTGTTGTCTATGATATAATTGTAAATAGAATAGGTAGAGGATACTCATATGGGACAACCTCAACCTTAATCACCTAATTATCATGTATATATTTTAGGCATAAGTGTACTATAGATGGGATGGCTCAAAGCTTCATTAATCATAGCATGCTTAAAAATATGTCGAATACAACTGAACTAAGTAGTACTAGGAAGCAAGCGGATATGTGTGCTGATCCCACTTGTAATAAAAGAAAAATATCCCTAATAGAACACTCAATGTGGTCTCTAAAACCATTAATGACTATATCTATTGGGAATATATCCTTCTCTATGTAGCCAAAGTGCTATAAAATTGTCAAGGTGCACATGATTATGCTTAACCCATTATCAACCATAACAATGTGAATAAAATGATGGTCTATGTATGCTTATATGAAGAACACATGTAAGTATGTGTCATCATCCACAATCTCCTAATCTAAAAATGTGATAAGTGGTCTAGGTGGTACTATAGTGTGATACATGTAGATAATTTTATGTAGTGGGTGTGTTTCCTTTGTAACTATGTGATATGAATCTAGTGGTAGATTTGCCTCATATGTATAATGAACACTTGATGTGCCCCTACCTCATTTATTATATGCTTTGAGAAAGGATCTTAAAATTTCTTTAATGCCTTAGCCTCTATTTTTTGTTATTTTAGTGCCTTTGTGGGTGTGTCCACATTAATAATGTTAGCCTTAATGAGATCTTGTATCTTTTGCTTTAGGCTAATCCATCTATTTGTCATGTGTCTTGGTGACATGTGATACTCACTGAATGCATTTAAATCATAAATATTTGGTAGAGTCCATGTCATATCAACCTATTTAAGGGAGGGGGGAGCAAGGGAGATATAACATTGAATATCAATAATTATTTTAGAACCTGTGCTAGTGACTCTAGAAGATTAGTGAAGACTTATGATAAGGAGTAGGTAAAAATAATTTGAGAGATGGATCAAAAGCTACATTGACTATAAAATTTTGATATCTTTTTTTTGTATGGACCTTACCTTATGGAGGTTTGTTTGAAAACTTAATAGTTTATTCTAATCAGTTTGTGTATTTGAGTTTACCCATTGATAAGAGCTTAACCTCTCTTTCCTTGATTGTGTGTCACATATCAGTAAATGTAGGAAACTTCTTGAATAAAATAACTTCCTACAATGTTATTAATATAATTTGTTTAAATATGTCTCAAATTTATTTGTTTACCATGGGGCTATTCAATTTGGATAATATTGTCTTGTATCATAAGACATAATCTTTGATAGGCTCATTTAAATTCTGATTTAACTATGCCACTTGTGCATATGATATGTTATCACTGATGTTTATAGAGAAGTGTGATAGGAACATGTCAACTAAAGGATTAAACACTATGGAAAATTGATTTGGCAAATCATAGAATCACTTTAGGGAATAATCCTTGAGACTTCATGGAAATAGCTTCATAATAAGCCAATCATTGGACACATAGTCCAAGAATGCTACATGAAAGGCTCTGATCTGATGCTTTAGGTAACCCTTGCAATCATATCATGTTAGTTTGGGTCCAATAAAACCATATGGAAAAGGTGTTGTCACTATGTTATGTGCTAAAGGTGTAGAAAAATGAATGTTAGAATCCAAGGTATGTGATGGCCTAGTTGCTCCCTTCTTGAGCTATAACACCTTAGACTATAGAGTATGAATCTCATGCATAAAGGATTGTACATCTGAAGTAGAAAAACTAGACATAAGTATTGTAGTTGTCACTGATGGTTGAAAAATAATCTTATTTTGTGCTATATAAGTTGGCTGAGTTAGTCCCACTATAGGTGTAACAAAATTATTAAATAAAGGGTTTGAATATTAGCCATTGTTTGTCTTATTCTTGATTACCAATATGTCCTGTAGAATATATGCATGATCAAGGTGTTGTTCTTGAATTATATATTTGAATCATATAGTAAAAACTAAAATAGATTTACTAAAATAGAATAGACGTATCCTAAAAAAATTAATAATAACTAATGAAAATATTATAAAAAAATATACAAACCTTAAGAGCATCTAGGGTTAGGGTTTTGGAATCTAGGGGTTCTTTGTAATAATTTGAATTATATGTAAAATAAATTTAAACTCTAATATGAAAATGATTTAATTTAGCTAGGTTGTCTAAATTTTTTAGAAAATCATAAGTATGCATCTCTAACATTATTGCACAAAAATTTGGGTTAATTTAAGGTAGGGTTTGAAGAAATATTCAAAGCAAGTCAGGTTCACCAAATGATTTAACCTTTTAACTATGTAAAACCTATGTTTAGATTAAAGAGCTTAGATATCTAAATCAGTCAAATAACAAGCAATAATTAAACACTGATTTGTAATAGATTTAACCTCCTTTGACTTTATAAAAATAGAAATACATAGCATAAATATATAATAATTTGAAAAGTGACTCTCATGGATGATATGGGTTCTAAAAACCAAGTTATAAATAGTTTTGTATGTCATCAACAGGATTTTGGGATCTATTTTCTCATTAGATAGTAATAGCCCATCTAGACAGTAGCACCATACTACTATAGTGTCCTCAAAGTGGCACTAATGTCCTATTTATGGGATTGAACCTATTTTTTTGGAGCACATTTGCTTGTGTTTTTAAATCCTACTCCTATGCACATGAAACTTAGATCTATGTGTTGTGCCTAAAAAACTTGATTTAATTTACAAACTCTAATCTTCCTTATAAATATGGCATGAATAATAATAATGTGTTTGTTAGTAGGATATGTTAGACATCCTTAATACCCCAATGTGAAGAGAGTTGACTACATACCAATAGTATGAATAGGGATCAAGATCAATGTAGTTATCCCACATAATGTTTAATGCAAGTGGAAGTGAATGATAGAATGAGATTAGAATTGGATGCCTTGAATATGCTTGAGCTTTGAAATCTTTGAAGTATAAGTCTAGGGTTATTGTAGGTTGTAGTATATAGAATTAGGTTAGAATAGGGATCAAATACCTTAATTTTGATCAACTTATATTTTCTTTGAATAGTTTTTTATTCTATTTTCCTTTTAGTTAAGGGTAAAATAGACTTGTATATATATAGATATATAGCTTGTGCAGATAAGAAAATATGCTTAGGCCAACCTTTATAGGGGCACATGTTTGAGAAAAGTATCCATTGGGAGGATTTAGGGTTAAAGATAGTGGCACCCAATAGGCAACACTAGCACCATGTGGATGTAGTGTCCTAAATATGATGTTAATGTCCATTTGGTTTATTGATGAGCAAGTTGTGTTGGGATATGAGAAGATAGCCTTGGGACTATGTTTTGGATGAATATAGGTGATTGTGGTTTACTCAATGATTGGAAAAGTGTGTTGAAAGACCTAGGATAGGTTTAAGGCTAAGCTAAGAATATGTTAGTTCAAGTGACACTATTAGTATCCAATTATTCCTTTTCCAAGTCCTCCTCATCGATTTCTTCTTTTTTCCAAACCCTAGGCCTCCATATATCTCCATTAGTTCCCAATTTCCATCCCAAAATCCCCCAAAAAACTCCATAAACTTGGGTCTTCACAAAATGAATCTCAGGTTTCATCACTATTTTATGAAATTATTGCATTATAACTCACAAAAAATCCTCGACATTCTAGTTAGTTCAAAAAATAACATCATGGGAAAATTATGGAACTAACCTAGTCCACATTTTTCCAAATGATGGCTTCAAAGAGTCTAGAAACTAAATAGTTCAAACACTAGATTCTTCAAATAAGCTAATCAATAATTATTTTAACATTATAAACTAAATATTGCATTTTGACCAAAAAAATACAAACATAATGCCTTGTTTTCAACTATAATCTTTATAAACTTGAAACATAGTCCATGGTAAGCCATATGGCTTTACAAAACAATAAGGCTAATGTTACTAAATCAAACTCATTTACATAATTACTATATATGTATGCAATACATATATCAACTATGGTTAAAACATCTCAAATATTTATAACATCCTATCTAATAAAACATCAAATATCTTGATTACCATTACAATCATGCCAAACATGGTATTCTAACTAGTTAATAATAACCACAAGTTCAATCACTTACAAGACATTAATGCATAATTTTTGACATTATGTATGTGGATTGCAACCAAGGAAAACATTATAAATATGCATTAATAATAATCAATCATTTACAATAAAGGAAACACACCAATAATATGATGCATGCTATGAAAAATAAATATTAACCAACAAAAAGTACACATGTAAAAAATAAACTATGTGGTGTATGTAGGGTTTCCAATTTCATTCTCTCATCCCCCACATGTCTCCATCTATTGCATCCTCTCTGATGATACCCTCCCTCAACCATAGTCAGAAAGGTGGACTCCATCCAGCGTCCAACTTAATATAATATAAATTAGTTATATCATATCATGAATAATCAACTACTATAACTAAATAACCAAATAATCATGATCATAATGTACCATAACATAATACAAAAAAATAACAAGTTAACTATCATGATCATAAGTAATGAATAATTGTCTACAATAAGCATATTACTAATCCAACCACTTAACACATTAAGTTAACAAATCATTAACCATGAAATATAGTCATTAACATATTAATGAGTCTATAAAAAAATTAGAATGTAACATCCTTCCCCCCTAAAACTGGTCGTCATCCTGATAACACTTATTTCAAAAAGGGTTCTAAAATAAAATAGTGTTGAGAAGAAAATAAACATATTATATAGTAAAATACTAGGCAAACACATGTTGAAACAACTTATAAAACTCTTCATAATATTCTCAAGTGGCACTATCTTAAGAATATTGGCTCCACTAGACCTTTCACTATGAAACTTCTTTGTTACACACTAAATTTGTGAGTGTCAATTATTTTGACTGGTTCTACTATGACCACCATAAGATCCAAAACCTATAAATCCTTTCAATCAAATAAATGAGAAGGATCAACAATATAGTTTTGAATATAGGACACATGATAAATATTATGAATGAGTGCTAAATTTGGTGGTAAATCCAGCCTATAGACCATAAGATTGAAAAATTCTAAGACCTTCATGGGTCCCAAATATATAAGAGATAATTTGCATAATTTTCTAAATTTAATCAAGCTTTTCTATGGTTTATCGCATATAATTTTTTTTATCTCCCACTGAAAACTACCTTATTTTTCTTTTTAGATTAGCATAGCTCTTTTTTCTATCATTGGCTTCAACCACTTTTACCTTATTAATTTAACCTACTCTTCTATTTATAGAAACATATCTAGACCAAAGACTACCCTATACTCTAATTTTCTTAATTGATTGGTGTTCTACACCTTCTGTACAATGCCTCAAATGAAATTTTTTATAATCTGATTCATATAAGTTGTTACAGGCAAACTCAACCAATGAAATTTATTATTCCAATATATACTATTGGTCCATGTAATATATTATTATAATATCTTCTAAAATTTGATTCACTCTCTCTATTTTTCCATCAATTTTTGGATGGTACATTGTACTAAAGTTCAATTGTGTACCTAAAGCTGTATTTAGAGTTAACTAGAATCTAGAATTCAATTTCGGGTCTATATCTAAAATAACATTTTTTAAAAACTCATGCAATCTATATAATTATTTCATGATTATATTCATAAACATATGTGCGTCATCTAAAATATTACCATGAATGAAGTGAGATACCTTGGTTAGTTTATCAACAACCACCAAAATCATATCTTGTCAATTTTGAGATATCAACATCCCTTGGACAAAGTTCATTATAATGACCTATCACTTCCCTTTTATTATGGTATATGGGTATAAAAACTAGAAATATGGACATGGTTAGCTTTAACTCACTGACATTCTAGACATTGAGAAACAAAATATGTTGCATTTTCCTTTATTTTTTTCTAGAAATATAACAGTCTTAGCTCTACCAAGAGTTTAGTCACACTTGGATGGCCTCATTAAAGAGTGTATTTATATGATTACTATTATTCTCAAATTCTCCTTATCTAGTACATAAATCCTTCCTATATACCTTAACAAGCCATCATCCATGAACTTTAATCCTTCATATTAATGATCCTGAGCATTTTGAGCCAGTGTCAACTTTACCTATTCATTAAATTCATCTCCTTGAGAGAATTTAAATTCATAATTATTAAAGGTACTCCTGATAGTATCTAAAGTTGTTATATACTTTTGATGACTAAGGGCATTTGGAACCCTATTTTCTTTGCCTTTTATGTATTTAATATCAAAATCATAGTCTAACAAGAACTCTAACCATTGCCTGTGATGTGCATTGAGGTTAGAATGGGTGAAGATATACTTGAGTCCCAAGTTGTTAGTCTTGAGGTCAAACTATTTTCCCAATAGATAATGCCTCCAAACTTGTAAGGCATGAAATATTGCAACTAATTCTAGATCCTACAGGGCATAATTTAACTCATACTAGTTGAAATTTCTAGACTCATAAGCTAAAACATATCCTTATTGCATGATAAATCCTCTAAGACCATCTCCTGAAGTATTGATTATTATCGATAATTTTCCATATCAATCAAGAACTCTCAACACTAGTGTTAAGTTAAGTTTTCTTTTCAGTTCTTGAAAAGCTTCCTTGCACTTCACTAACCACACAAATTTTTTTTTTTTATACTGAAGAGAGGTAATATAATTTTCTAATTTTGAAAAGTATGGAACAAACTTCTTTTATAATCTATTTAAACCCATAAAACTCCTACCTTCATGGACATTTTAAGGTGTTAGCCACTCCATAATGAATTTGATCTTCAAAAGATCCATGGATATTCCTTCTATAGATATAATGTGCCCAAGGTACTACATATTTTTATGAAATAAGGCACACTTTGACATATTTGTATAAATTTTATGTTTCCACAACTTTTTTAGAACTAACTTCAAATGTTTTAGATGCTCCTCTTTGGATTGTGAATAGATGAGAATATTGTCTAGAAATACCAACATAAAATGATCTAGATAATCTTTCAACACATTGGTCATACAATTAATAAAAGTTGTTGGCACCTTCGTTATCCCAAAAGCAATAACTATGAACTCATAATGCCCATATCGAGTCTTAAAAAAGATATTTTTAGAATGTCTTCCTTACAAATCCTTAATTGATGATATTCTGTTCAAAGATCAATATTCAATAAAATTGATGTTCATGCATTTGATCAAAGATATGATCAATGCAAAGTAAATTATACTTGTTTTTTATTGTTGACTTGCTTAACATCCTATAATTAATACACAGGTGAAGGTTTCCATAT
Organism: Torreya grandis; assembly: GCA_037957365.1. Lineage (NCBI taxonomy): Eukaryota > Viridiplantae > Streptophyta > Pinopsida > Cupressales > Taxaceae > Torreya > Torreya grandis. The sequence goes on along the minus strand of JARHVA010009052.1, from coordinate 207,222 downwards.
TTTTTCTTAATAAACATAATTGGTGCTCCCCATGGTGACACGCTTAGTCGAATCAACATTTTGGACAACAAATATTATAGTTAAGCCTTCAAATATATGAACTCAATTATCATCATTCTATATGGGTAGATAATGGTTTAGACCCTAGAATGATGTCAAATAATAAATTAAACTCTCTCTTAGGGGGTAAACCTAGTAATTCTTCAAGAAACACATCTCAAAAATCCTGGAGAAAAGGATAATCTTTGTTGGAAGGTTCCTTTGATTCATCCATCTCATTTATCTTTACAATAAATTATTTAAGCCCTGTTATTTATGATTTCTTCAACTAAATTGGTGATATATATATATATAATATTTAGCACCCTGGATTTGGTTTTTTTCCCCAAATCATTTAGACATTCAACTTTTTTTAAGATAATAATCTACCTTAGCTTTATGTTGAGGTAACCAATTTACTCCTAGGATCACATCATATGACCCTAATAGTTTTGTGAATAGATTGACTACCATACTGAATTTAGGTATTTTGATCACATCTTTGACCAAATATTTATCAACCTTGACCTTAGATTCATTCCTGTATTGAACTAACCATGCATTTACAATAATTCTAGATTTCTTAGACAAGTTTCTAAGCATTCTAGGAGAAATAAAACATTCATTAACTCTTGTGTAAAGCAAAATTAAAATTAGAAGACCAATTAAAATACCTAACATCTCAATAAGACAAGCTTTAAACTTAGCTTGATGGTTGTTAATAGTTGCATAAATTATTTGTTGGAAAGATCCCTGCTATAGAGTGGAACTCTTATTCTTACCATCTGATTTCCCTTGAGTACATTCCATAACATAATGATAACCTCCATAAATGAAGCATCTACTGGTGGTCCTTTCTTATCATATTATTGATTTTACTTGACACCTCCCTTGAAACCATTTCTTGGTTTCTTATTCCCTGAATCAGTGCTAAACTTTTCATTCTAATTCTTGAATTGATTTTTAGATTTTCCATTCCTTTTCCAATTATTCTTTTTGATAATTATTTTAGGACCTCCAAATATTTTATTGAATTTCTATCTGACATTAGCAAGTGAATTTAGTTTCTAATCCTAATTTAATAATTTTTTAAAAAAATGATCCATATTAGATGGCCTATGCACATCCATCTCACATATCTAATTTGTGGTTTTAATCCCATAATGAATTTTCTGATGCAAAACCTCTTATTTGCCTGATGTTAAAGAACATACTTTAGGAGCTTGGTGATTTTCTCTAAATAGTCATTTACTATATGGTTTATTTTCTTCACATTCTAAAAATATATCATCTTCTAATAAAAATAGAGATGGGGTAACCAACATGATATGAACAAGGTCACAAACTATTCTCACGTGGTAGTAGTAGAGTCAATATTCATCTCAAATTTCTTGTTTTCCCACCACATTTTTTCTTCACCAACTAATTGGTAAGATCCCCAAAATAATTTTATAACTTTAGAGTAATTCCATATTTCAAAATAATTCTCCATCTCAATTTTCTATGTTTCAGCTACATCTCCCAAAATAGTTCCATCAAACTTTGGTAGATTAACTTTATTCATGTCCCATGTAAGTTCTACAACTACACATTATATCACATATTGAGGTGCCTCCTTTTTCCTAGGGTCTTGAGGAACTTATTACTCAACATGACGTTAGAGTATCTTATTACTCATGTTTGCTAGTTTCTATCGAGGTTATTTGACTTTACCTAGTTTTATCTAGTGTGAAGATTTACCCCACATTGACTAGTTTAGTTTACATCTTATTTTACCTTGCCTATATAAATAAGTTATCTACATTACAATATCATTTTCATATGTTGTTATGAATAATAATCAATTTATTCATATTTAATTCTTTGTATGTTGAAGCATCTATGTTTGTAGTAATGAGCTTTTGGAGAGATTTTGGATGAAGAGTTTTGATAAATATTTCATGGTATTCGGATCCATATCCAAGATACCATTTATCAAGATTTCTCTTCTTCTAAATGGTAGTGGCATTGGAAATTTAGCATAGTTATATGTGGCATAGGGTATAATGATTGGGTGATTCTTTGAACCCATATTGGGAATGATCATGTTGGGTATGATATATTAGCATTAAACTAGCTCATTGCACCTCCTTTACTGGCCTAAGTGGATCATTATCTTTTCATGCTAACATAAAAACTTTATCTTATATGTTATATGGATCATAGATATTACACATCTTCTATCCTAAGAGATTTTGTTTCATCTTTCTATGGATCATTTGAGTTCAAATTTATCTGCATTTAAATTATTTCCATTAGGATCTGCATTTGTTTACATGCGGTATGAAATATTTGTTATTGGGCCATACACTTTGTCACCTCCCTTGCCATACATATCATTTAGATTATACATGCACTATTTTTTTTGGGTATATTGTCATTTGTCTATGTTTTCATAAGCCTTGGCATTATTACCTCATATCTTGACTTGCAATGTAATATTAGAGGTTTTATAAAAAACTTTAACTTTTTTTTATAAGTCCACTCGATTGAGATCTAATCTAGATTGACCTTGCACTTAATATCCATATGCATTGATGTAATTCTAATCCATGCATTGATTTATACATATCCATCTCACACGTCTCTATGCTACTTAGATCCAACAATATCCACCACCCTTGTTATAATATTCCATTACTTTTACCTAATCTATTAATTGTCCATAATTTAATAGATTGCATGCATGGACTGCTATTTTTTAACAATCTTTTGAGATTAGTCTACTCTTATATCATAGCCATAAGCAATGGAAAAAAGAACTACATCAGGGTGGACATATAAGCTGGTTGGCTATTGTGATGGATGGCATGGTGGTGGATGACATGGTAGTGGTTGGGCATCTTTTTTTGCATTGACCTCCTCTTTCACCATCCTCCTATGTATTTTTTCATTATTTGTTGGAAGTAGTACTTCATTTGGATCTAGATTTTGAGTTACTCTAGCACATGCCTCAGGGTTTTCTTTTATAGGATCTATTGCTGCGAGTAGTGGATCGTTTACCTTTGGAGACTCAGGGAATACTCCCTCAGGACCTACATTCTCATCAAGAAGTGTGTTATAATTACATTGAGAATGAGAAAAGGTGTGTGAGAGCCTCAAATTTTTCTCTTCCTATCATCTCATCCATTGCATAGACTAAGGGGTTCTTTGGAAATAGAAATTCACTTCTTCTCCTCTCAAAAACAAATTGTTCATACATTACTTATTTTACAAGTTGTATTTTTCCTAAAAGAGGGAGTCCAATTCACTTGCACATGCATAGGGGTCACTGCAAGATTATTTTTTGACTTATATTGACTTAAGGAGGTCTATGGTTTAGTGAAGGTTCTAATGAGTGGTTGGAAGGCTACCGTACCCTTGTTTGGTAGCATTTTATTTTAAACTTTTAGTCCATATTTTATTACATAGGCCTCATATATGATAAATTTATTGCTTAATAACTTTTTATTAGTAGCTCAAAATTAAGTTCCATATTTTTTTAAAGTTTATATATTTTCATTTCACACACATTAGTACTATTTATATTATAAAACACACTTAAATATAAGGGCACATTCTAGAGGGGTCTCTTCACATTGGTTGTGTTGCCTTGTGCTTCTAGTTTGTTATCAAGTGGTGACATTTTTAGTGGTAACACATTTTCTATTGTTTTGATATTATTTTTAAAGATCAAAGGGTGAGGTCCAGTTTAGTAGAAGGTTAAACCCCTCATAAACAACACAAAATTATTTCTTACTTCTTTTGGATTGCATTTTCATTATTTGTTGAACTCATGGATGCATTTTTTGTTGAGTCTGACATCCCATTCTTGAGTATGTATTATCACTAATGGGGGGTTTTTTGTGTTATATCCACTATATTATACTTCATGCACGTAATATTTTGAATGACTTTTTGACTAACCCTAATGTCCCTTTTGCATGTGCTTTACATGTTTTTATTTTTGGATGTTGATCCCTTTTTGATGTGTTTTTTTTCATACATGATTGCTTTTTTCACCATTTGTCACACTCTTCTATCAGCCCATGACATGCATTGGTACTTTGACATATTGGTAGCTGGTGTCATGTATCCTTAAGGAAATATTCTTAGTTACTTACCTTCTTATATGGAAACACCTCTTCACTACCTTATTTTTAGAGCATCTCTCTTGATGGCTTATACAAAAAATCAGCACTCTCCTTATTTGGACCTATTTTGGTGAAGCCTAGTGTCTTCCTTATTTCCATCTATGGTTTATTTATTTATTGTGATATATTATACTCTTATTAATTGATAAAATTCCATGGAGAGTTTGATGATTAGACCTTGTCTACCTTAATTAATTTGTGTGTTCTATTTTGGGTACCTTTTTACATCATCAGTTGATTGTCTCTTCCATCACCACCATGGGCCATCATCTTTGAGAGACATTTTATATATTTTTGATACCACTTTTTAGATTGTAAATAGTATCTCATATATTGAAATGTATCTATTCTAGTGAATCCCAATGTCACTTGTCTTTTTCAACAATTTGAAAATCTCTTTCAATGTGTCTTGGATCTATTATAGTGTATACAGTGTCAGCTTGTTTGGTGTTTGAGTAGTGGATTTAGACCACTCTTGTAAATATTTTTTATCCACTTCACCCATTTAGTCGTATGGGTGGGTATTGTGTACATTATTCTTAGTTGTTGAACATTGATTGCACATGAAGTACTCTTTTGTACTTTTGTCACCACTAACAATCTTCTTAATTGAAGTTATTCTAGTGAAGCTCAATATCAATTATTTTTGTGTTCGAGTAGTCGATTCAGACTACTCGTGAAGATTAAGTTACTTCATGAATTATGAGTACTTAGAGTGTAGACTACTTTAGCATCATCATTGGGGTGATTTATAGCTCTCTTTTCTTCTTTTTTCTCTTTTAGGAGGGAGCTTTTCCTATGTTTTTTCTCTTTTTTCTCTACTTTATGAGATTTATTTGTATTTTACACTTTCAAGTGTTTTCTAGATTCCTCTTTTGTACATCAATATCTTATTTAGGCACTCTATTTGCTAGAACCCATATGACGATTATTAATGGACTCCATGACCTTCTTGGTGATTATTATAGTGACACCAGTATGGTATCCCCACTAGTGACACCAGTATAGTATCCCCACTAGTGACACCAGTGTGGCATCCCCACTAGTCTTTGTGCTCACTTCTTACCATCTTGTTGGATAGTATTCAAAAAATGCTTAATCAAGTTTATCATTATACCTATTATTTTAGAGCATAGTCTTTGTGTTCAATGATACTCATATTCAACATGATTCTTATTTCAAATTGGTAGTTATAGTGACTTGACATCCATGTATTCATGTATTCTACAATGATGGATTAAAATCCATAGGGACACATGGATTCATACTACATCCTCTATTATTATCGCATAGCTTCACTTTAGGAGGAGGGCAGGGGTTTAGTGTATCTTATTACTCATGCTTGTTAGGTTTTATCTAGTTTAGTTGACTTTACTTTGGTTTTTCCTATGTGTAGATTTATCCCACATTGCCTAGTTTAGCTTGAATCTTGTTTTGACTTTCTTATATAAGTAAATGCTCTACATTTTAATATACATTCTTTGTAATATTTTGCATATCCTTTTCATATATTGTTTTAAATAACAATTAGTTCATTCATATTTAGTTTTTTGTGTTTATATTGAAGCATATATGGCTGTAGTAATAGCTCTTAAAGAGATCTTGGCTAAAGTGTTTTGATAACTCTTTCACATGATGCTCTTTGGATTCATTCCAATTATTTTCCTCTACATGGACCTAAACTTCTTATTCAAGGGAATATATTAGGTCCCTAGTCTGATTCATGGTTGAGAGAATCTGATCAAACTTTACAAATTGTTTAGTGACAAATTGATTTTGATCAATTAGAGGGTTACCATTATTGAGATTTGATGTACCCTCACTAGCTAGCCTTTGATGCAACATTCTTATTTATGATAATATAAGAAAAATATGTTAGTGGACTCATTATGTCCAAGATTTTGAGCCTCAACTCTGCTATCACAATGTAACAACCCCTTAGGTTTAACTAGAACTAAGTTAATTGTTTTTAAAAAAAAAATCAATAACAAATTAATTTAACTGATTTCATCACTAATGATGTTTAACTAAATGCATCATTTAAGTAAACTATACTATTAAACATCAAGTTAACTATTGATTCATTTAGATAATAATCATTAAATTATAAATACCAACTTGATTTCATAAGTACAACATAGTAAAGTACTAAATTATACAAGTTAATAATTTAGACACTACTGATTTAAATATCACAATATGTATAGATATAAACAACCAACTGTTATTTTTATCCAATCAACATCAAATAGTACATATATATAATATTACATATATGAATATCATATGACAAATATATAATGTTACATAGAACATACAAGTCTCAATGAACTCGTTAATATGTGTAAGTGATCTTGAGTAAAGCCTTTATCAGTTGACTTTTAGAAGGGGAGGAAGAGTATCATATAAGTATTTTTACACACCAATAATGGAGAATTAATACCACACAAAGTATATCAATGGTTCAAGGGATTGACCCTCCCTTCACAGATGGGCAAATGATGATAGTGCATAAATTAGTAAAGTCAACTAGAAACTGGTGTACTATAAGATTACTATGACATGAAACATATCATAAATAAATACATTCTAACATGATATCATGTAATAAAACAAAACTAAATCAAATAGGTGAATTGAAAATGTTAAAACCATAAACATTACTTTGGCCAAAGTTTTAATATAGTTTTTTAGATCTAAAGATCAGTCAAATTCATATGCACAACTCATTCTAATAGCTTCATCCTATCTATTATTGGCACTAAGTAGAGAAATAAATCTTATCTATTTACTTAGAGTCATTAATACCATATCCATTTATACGTTAATAATAATTATATCAATTGATTCAAATAATAGATTTACATATAAAATTACACAACACAAAATAATGCAAAGAAATCATTAATTACAATACATTTCATTGCATTCATCTAGCTATTATAAATCAGCTATCTATCATTAAATATATCCCTTTTAATAATACTATCTGATTTATTTAAATATGCACAACAATAATGATGAATTAATACTCTATTAAAATAATTATATATTGTTTAACAATATAACTTTCAACCATGTAACAAAATTAATTATTGTTGTTACATATTTGAATGGGTTCATAAATATGAACAAAATTCATGAAACCATTTTAATAATCAATGGCCAAAACTAGAGTTCCAAAAATTTCATTTCAATTTGATAAAAACCATAAGAACAATACCAAAATAACCTACATATAAACAAATTATAGGTAGTGTAACACTGAATTCTTCCTATAAAAAATTATCCTCTTTGACCTCCTCCTCTTCTCCAAATCCTTAACCTCCATATAAATCCATCAATTCCTAATTTGCATGCCAAAACCCCCCAAAAAACTCCAAAAAGATTGATCTTCACAAAATGACTCTTTAGTTTCAACATTGTTTTCTAAAATTTTGGCATGATATCTTGCCAAAAACCCTTGACAATCTAGTTATTACAATATAACAACATCATGGCAAAACCATGCAACTAAACAATTCTATGTTTTTCCAAATGATGGATTCAAAGAGTCTAGAAACTAAATAGTTCAAGCTCTAGATTATTTGAATATGCCATCCAATAATCATTTTAATATTCTAAACTAAATATTTGTTTTGACCAAAACAAAAATAACCATCATGCCTTGTTTTCAACTATAACCTTTATAAACTTCAAACATAGTTCAAGGTAATCCATCAACCTTTACAAATTAATAAGACTAATTTTAATTGATCAAAAACATTTACATAACTATTACATATGTACGTAATACATATATCAACTATGATTGAAACATATCAAAGATTTATAAGATGCTATCCAATAAAACATCAAATGTATTAATTGCCATTGAAATCATGAAAAACATGGTGTTCTAACCAAGTAATACCAGTCATAAGTCCAATCATTAGCAAGACATGAATGCATAAGTTTTGACCATTATATACATTTATTGTATCCAAGCAAACCATTATAAAAATGTATGGATAATAATTGGTCATTTTTAATCAAGGAAACATGTCAATAATATGATGCATGTTGAAAATAATCAATGTCAACCAACTAAAAAAGCAAATGTAAAAATTAAACTAAGTGCTTTATGTAGGGATTCAAGATTCAATATTTCATCCCCCACTTATCTCCATCTTTTCCATCCTCTCAAATCATACCCTCCCTCAGTCACAATCAGGTGGGTGGACTCCATCCTACATCCACGGTTCCACCTCAATACAATAAATAGTAGTTAGATCATATCATGAATAATCAACTATTGTAACTAAATAACTAAATAATCATGATCATAATGCACCATAACATAATATGAACAACTAAAAACAAGTTAAATATCATTATCATAATTAATAAATAATTGTCCATGATTAGCATATTACTAATCCAACCACTTAATACATTAAGTTAACCAATCATTAACCATAAAATATAGTATTCAATAGATTAATGAGTTTAGAGATAAATCAAGATGTAACATACAATGTTCATTCAATCCATAGATCAAAGGTCACATTTTTTGAAATCAAATAGTAAATAGTCAATATGAGACCACAAGGGAAAAATAGTGGGTGTTAAGTGGTAAGTAGGTTCTAAAAAAAATGGTTTATGATCAATATGAAATTCCCCCATGTCATTGAAATATAACTCAAATTTTGATTGGTCTGTCCCCCAGAACAACTTTATATAAACTTATTTTTCACATCCAAATATATGCTTACACAATATGAAAGCATTTAAATATTTCAAGGTGCACTAGGTTTTGAGTGAGGTTTAACTATCTATCTACATAACTTATAATATAGACTTTTGTGAGATGGGGTCACTAGTGATGGGTTTTAAGTTACACACAAGACTTAACTAAAGTGATTTTGTTTGGTCATATATTGATGTGTGTGTCAGTGATACTAGCATCAAAAGTGCACTCCAAAATGTGATGAAAGTTTTTATTTTTGATGATGATGAGACATCTTAATCTAGCATGTATTTTGATAAATAATTTCAAGGATAACTTATAATGTCTAAATTTGTGTAGGGGTGCCAAAGTCAACAATTTTGAACTTGAAAAATAAATTCAAGGAGATGGTATGGCCAAACATATTTCTGAGTGACAAAATGGTAGAGGGAAAATTGTCTATTAATTCCAATGAGTAGAAGATGTTGTCCTTGTCATTAAATTTGTCTAAGAGGGTGTGGGGTTAAAGTGGGTGTAATTTTAAGATAGTCAAGAATGGCTATTACCAAATTGTTAAACATATGAACTTTTTGCAATTGAATATGTGTCCAGCATGAATTGTTTTTAGGAACGCTCCATAGTTCACATTCATTTTGTAAGTTTTTTTTCATAATAAAAAAGATAAAGTCTATTAACTATAATCTCATGGGTCAACATAAATATATTAAGGTAAAACCTTATGTAATTAATTAACATCAATAAAAGATGCCACCACATCTGATGTATTTTAATATTATATATATTCATATTATATAGTTTAAAATAATATATATTATAATATTATATTATATAATTAAATATATAATATTAAAATGTAATACAATATAATAGTAAAATATATATTATTTAATAAAATATAATAAGGAAATATATATTATATAAAATATATGATATTCATATATATTAAATACCTAATATTTTATATACAAAAATATAATAATATATTTATTATAATATTTAGAAACAAATTAAAATATTTAGATAATAACTAATATATGATATTAATAAATATTTTATATTATGATATTTTATATTTTATATTTTATATTATATCATCATACATCATTGCACCAAGAATAATAAATGGCCCTATATAAAAAAAGGTTATGCACAAATGCCATGCCATAAGCATCTAATGATCTACTCGCACAACCCCTAGTGAGTTGCATAGATTGACACAAATTTTAAACACTCTTCACAATTTTTACTACTATTTTTGTGTATCTTTTCCCTTTATTGTCAATTTTTTTCCTTGCCATGAAGATCAATTCTCTACAAATTATGAGTAAGCAAAGAAGCTCAATATCCAAAACCAACAAGGTAAGTTTGATATGTCTAACTATTTTCTCAATAATTGAAATCTGTAAGACATTCTAAAGGTAAGTAATTACGTTAGTCTAGTGATCATTATAAAATCACTTGGGCATAGTTGAGTTTTATTTTCTTTAGAGGACATAGATATTTGAGAAACTGTACTTGTAGAGAATGCAATTACAATGAGTGGTATTGGCAAGAGCACCATGGGGTATGATCTCAAAGTCAATTCTAAGAGCATTGATGACCATGTAAATTAAGATAAAATGTCTCAAGTCATTTATTATGTGTTACCATCATCAAGGATATTGCATCAAGTACAATTCCTTGCTGACTCTTCTTTGCTAGAGAAAATAAAAGCTACAAATATGGACATATTTTAGAAAAATAATGGGAATTAAAGTACGATGTTTTGGAAGCCCATCAAAATTTAGAGCTAGATATAAATAAATTCAGAAAGTCCATGGAGATTAACTTGTTAATCATAAAAAATTTAGATGAAGAAGATATATTTACTAATAATGAGAATCTTACCATAAGTTTTAGGGTAGACAAGTGATGGGGATTTTGGGAACTTGCATATTTCATTAAGCATTCTTGTTTTATGAATGCTAAATTCATTGTTGTGGGAAAACCCATGGTTATTATAATTGTCAAAAAAATTATTTTAGGGGAGGAAATTACTGTGCCTATCTATATTATTTGCTAGAACACTCCATAATCTTAAGCATAATGTTATCATATTGCAGATCCTTGATTTTTAATTTTTTGATAGTTCCAAAAGAAAATGCTTACAATTACAATAGGTGTCTACCTTATTTGATAGTCTTCCAGGATCTTCAACAACTATTTTTCAAGTTTATGTCTTCCTTTGGTTGTTTCAAGAATGTTTAATATTATAGTTAAGGGGGAATACCAAAGATTCATATATAAATATAAATCAAGCATAAGATAATATATATCTAACACTCATATTGGTGAATATTCACATGCTTGATAGATTTGTTTACTCACCTTTGAGACATTATCCAAAATCATTCAAATCTAAAAACCCCTAAAATGGTCATCCATCAATCCAAGTTTCAATACTAAACACAAGGTTAAATCCTATGTTATCAGCTATGGAAAGCCAAAACATTTCATTGTATTCTAGTGGATCATAATAAAGCACAAAAAAATATATGTATGATAAAAAATTATGGTTTGAACCCTCTTTAGAGTATTTAGTTGTATTAAAAGTTCAAGAACTCACTAGGGAGTCATTGGGGATCTATATCCCATCTTTTTAACCCATTTTTCAAAGTCTAACTTGTATCAATAGTGAAGATAGGGTTTCAAGGATAATAGAATCTACACATAAGATCAATGTCAAGAAAGCATATAATTATCATCTAAGAAGGTAACCATAGGGATCTATGCCAAAGTAAATCAACATAATAGACCTAAATAATGTTAGTTGATAGTGGATAGTAGTATTCATCATAAGTGTCTAGGCTTCATCAAAAATATTTTTGAAGGTTTTGTCAATCTATTCCCTGATTCAAATAGTTAAAGAGATATTACATAGAATTTCAGTGGACTGTAACATAGGCAATGAGTAATATAAAAAATATATCAATTGATTTCTTTCTCTCCCCTCTTTTTCTTTTCATTTTTAGATTTTGTAATTGAATGAATCTATATTTACCAATTCAAATTTTTTGGTAAATATTTAATTTGATATAATCTTAATTTTAATAGTTTTAATTTATTTAGATCACTTAAATTTTAAAATAAATAAATTAAATAAAACATTATGGCAAACCTTATATTTTATTTCAACACATAAAAAAGCTATTAATTATCTCTTAGGGTTTTATCTTTCATTTTTAGGTTTTCAAAATTCCCTTACCTTAAGGTTTTATATTTTATTTCTAATTTGTAATTATTCATATTATAAAACCTTTTCATAATGATATTTGTAGTTTATATTTTAATATTCAAGTTGTGATTATTATTATTTTTGTTTATTTAATAATGTTTTACCTTATTTTTAACTATGTAATATATGATAAGATATAACTTTGAACTAATTTAGATTATGTGAAATATAAAAATAAACATGAATTTGAATATAGAACATATATCTAACTTTTAAATTATATTTATATAAATAAAAAATATCCAAGGGAATAATATAATTAGAATTTTATTATATTGTGTAGGTTTGAGACTAAATGCAAGGGGAAAAAGGGAAAGAAACTAGATCAAGAGTCACTCGAATAAGGGATGAGGTTTATGGTCACACAAGGAAAAAATCATCCACATATAGATGGTATTGATTGGTGTGAGTTTTTAATAATTAGAGTGGTTTAAGTGTGTTTTGATTAATTTTTTATGTACAAGATACTTCACCTCCTTGAAAATTAGCTCTATATTACATCTTCAAGAGATATTTATTTGAATAACTCAATAAACCTATCTCCTTTCCTCTGAGAGCCTATGTCCCATTGAGACACTAATTTTAGGACTAAAAAAGAGGAATAATTATGGGTTTAAAATAATCTAACCACTCCATAGTCAATGGATGAACATTGCTTAGATATCCAATAGTCTTAAGAGGGAAATTAAATTGCATATAGGTATAAATGTGCAATATTTATTCTTCATTGAATGAAACATGCGATCTATATTTAAAAACATGGAAAATGATAAAATTAAATTGTATTCAAGATTCTTCAAACTTAGACTTAAGTTGCTTCAATTATGGATACAACATTCTCATTTTCATTAATAGGTTAATTGAAAAAAATAGGATGGTCTATTTGAATTTTTATAACTTAAATGATGTAATTTTGGTGAGTGATAATAGGGAATAGGATTAAAATTATTTTGTATTTATATGTGATGCTTTGGGTACTTTTTCACATAACTAACATTCAAAACATATGGGCTGAACCATGAAGATGATTTTAATTTAAAAAGTGACTATTAATTGGCACATGATGAGTCTTTAAAGATGGTTTGAATTTATAATTATAGATTAGTTTGAGTCATTTATATTAATCTAATTGATGATAATAATAATAATAACAATAATAATAATAATAATAATAATAATAATAATAATAATAATAATAATAACAACAACAACAACAACAACAACAACAACAACAACAACAACAACAACAACAACAACAACAACAACAACAACAACAACAACAACAATAATAATAATAATAATAATAATAATAATAATAATAATAATAATATAATTATCCATAGATAGTGTGAATATTATTTTGAATAAGATAGACAAAAACTAGTGAATTATGGTAGTTGATAGACCATAAATTTGGAAGATCAAACCTAAAAAAATCATGTATTATGGTAGTTGACTAGAATTTAATGTGACATATCTAACACACCTCCATAACATAGACCTCAAACACAAAAAAAAACATTTATTTATATATGAAGTTGTATATTAAGAAGATAAGAATAATTAAGAGAATTAGTATGATTATAAATTTACCACTCATCTTGGATACTCATAATCTAATTTCAAATAAGGAAGCATCATTTTGTTGTAATAACTTATAACTATCTACATAACAATATAATAAATGTTTCTAGTATCAATTGACAATCATCATTGATGTTCTTTTAGGAGAAATTACCAGTGGGTATGAAAGGGTCACTTCCATTTAAAAATGGATAAATATTCACAAAATTATCACATTCAATTAATAACTAGTTTAATGATGAAAATCATGTTATTAATCACCTATTCAATGAGAATAAGGTTTGACCATGTACTATGGTGAGAAGTGCCATAGCAAGTTTCAAGTCAATAATTAAATAGTCTAGAAATTCCATAAGTCTCATTAAGATATAAATACAATTAATAGAGGATACTTCTTAACTTCAACTAGAACAAGTTCAATGTTTCACCTTCAAACTATTTTTTTAATAGAATTTCTTAACAATGGTAAAATTTTTAGTTATATGAGTAGCCAATCCCTCCAATAGGTTATTCAAGCTACTTAATATATATAAATAAAAAAGGAATGTTATTTGCATCCCATACACATGAATGAACCATAAATAAATTTGAAGGATTATTAAAAAAGATTATGTTACCATTTTCAAAGTTTCATAAGATAATTATTTCTTAACTTATGTTAAGCAATAGAAATAAAAAGTATTATTTTCAATGTTTATAATTCTTAAAAAAATATTTTTCTATCCATTGGTTCCCAGTTGTACACCTCTTTGGCTTAGACTTACACAATCGAGGAAAATGGAAAATGTGGATGGTAAACCCCTTGATATGTCAGTATAGCTGAGGAAGGGTTTAGCACACTGATGGACCAAATGCAGATAATGACTAGGAGGTACCGACATAGGGTATGGTTAGTTCTTTGCTACTTTTGGCTCTACCTAAACCAAGGTGAGAGGACCTAAGGGGTATTTTGCTCACATGGAATGATACTACAATTTAATCTCCATGGGGATTTTTGGCACAAGGAAACACAAATATGACCAAGGTAGAACCAAACTTGTTCACTCCACCTGAGAAGGGTTGTCATAAGGAATGGATAAATGTACTATGTCACATATAAGTTACTAAACATAGATAGGGATATTAATTCAATCTTAATTCTAAAGAATTTTTCAAGAACAAGGGGTAGAATGGGAGACTAAAATGTTGGGCTTCATAGCAAAAAATACATACACATGTTAATTATGCAAGATAATTGCATCTATAGGAAAATAACATATAAAATATTTAGCATGGTGTATTATTTACATGGTAGAAAAGGTAGGAAAATATAGATAACTATGAAAAAGGGAGTGGTGTGTTAGTGGTATTAAAAAAATGATTATTTCAACATTCATGACATTATTCCTTTGCAAAAAATGCAAAAAACTTAGATACAAGCTAAGGGAAATATTAGGAGTGCTTTAAATTTATTGGTTCCAATGACATGCAAATGCCCAAATGATTCTGGAACACTACAACATAAATTAAAAAAATAATCTCATATAATTTTTCCTATTAAATTCAAAAACCCAGGGTGCCCTAAAAAGATATTCAACAACATATTTCCAAACACAATGCAGGAAGGGGTTGATAACCTAGATCTAAGCCCAAAATGGCAACCAATAATGAGCATAAATAAGATATCCAATCAATAGGATTTTTAAAAAAATATCATTACACTTCATCAATAGGAAATAGAAGAAAACAAAAGCATTTTCATTAACCTTGCAAGGAAACCTTACATACATCATTGTTTTAGAATGCTACCATAGGGACAAGCATGGTGAGTTTTCTCCTTGTTGGACATGGGAGACATATTACAATGCTCTTAGAGCTTTATAATGGTTGTATAGCTAAAACCACCTTATCAAGTGAGATAATACATACACACAACAATCGATCCCAAAATATTTAAGAACCTAGACTTAGAGAGAGAAATAACAAGCAACCACCTTAGAAAAGATAACAAGCACTCTTTTTATACGTTTTCTCACCACTTTTGCAATCTAGGTGTATGGGTTGAAAATTTCAATATTGTAAAATTTTAGTAAGCCCTCAAAGTTTCATGAAAATTATCCCATCTAGAATATACTTCTTTTCACATTTGGAATCTTCATCCCTTTGCATGAAATATCATTTTTGTAACTGCCTCTACTTGAAATGATGAATATTTTTATGAAATCTTTTTATTTCTTCATTATAAATGCATTTCAAATTAGATGGAAGGATAATATTCACCTTGGAGGCCAAACAAACCCTTTTTATTCTTGTGTAATTTCTTGAACATGCCTCTGATCACTAATTTGCATAGCTAGAACCTCCTAGATAGTTTCCCTTCCCCTTATGCATCTATAAAGAACAACCTTGATTTATAATTATTTCATAGGAATATTTTATATCCATATCCATTTGAATGATCTTCCTCCAATGACCCACCTTGGCCTTTCAAACCTCTAATATTTCTCCCATGGAGGTCTTTAAACAAGCAAAACAATGGAAAATGCAAAACATAGGTTATTTTTACCTTTTTTGCTTTTTTGGATCCAACTTGATTTTTAAAATTTTTTTTTTTCACATTTTGATTTTTCAAGGTTGTCTCCAAATTTTTAATGCATAAATGCATTGCTTTTCATTTTTTAGCATTTTTGGGAAATCTAGGTCCCATTTGCAAATTTGAACATTTCTTTGTTTTTGGGAAATTTGGAACTCAGTAGGAATTATGTAATTTTATTTATATTGGGGAAATCTAAAATGCAACAATAATTTTTAAATTCATGAATTTCAAAATTGTAATTCATGGTTGTAGTTCCCCTCCAAAGTTCCCTTAGGTGAATGGGAACTTTGCCTGCAATTTGTAATTTGCAAATTTACAAATTACAATTCATAGTTGCAATTCCCCTCAAAATTTCCCTCAAGGAAATAAGAACTCCAACTATAATTTATAAATTCAAAATTTGAAAATTATAATTTGCAATTGTAGTTTCCCTCAAAATTTCCCTTGGGGAAATGAGAAATCCAACTGTAATTTATAATTCGCAGTTACAGTTCCCTTAAAAAATTCCCTTAGGGAAATGGGAAATCCAACTACAATTTACAATTTACAAAATTGTAATTGGCATTGAAAGTTCCCTTAGGGAAATAAAAACTCCAACTGCAATTTTTAATTAGTAAAATTACAAAATTACAATTGGCCTTGAAAGTTCCCTCATAGAAATAGGAAATCCAACTACAATTTGGAATTTGCAAAATCACAAAATTACAATTGGCCTTGAATGTTCCCTTATGCACTAGGACCTCATGTTGGCCATTGTTGACTAGTAGGGTTGGGAGATCCAAGTGCAATTTCATATTTACACATTTAAAAAATTGAAAAATTGCATTCCTCCTCGAAATCTCTTTAGAGCACCACTTGATTTGACTGACAAGATTGGGAGAGTTGATCACAATTTGTAACTTACATTGTGAAGGCTTGAATTTTAAAAGTTTCATCTCCCCTTGAAATCTCCTAGGGAATTTAAAGCCTCATCTGCAACATTTTTGAAACTTGTTATTTTTGAGTTTCACCTAACTCCATTCCATCCTAGTTTTGAAAGTGATATGTAGAGGTTTTTTTTATAGAAGTCCAACCTTTTCCTTAGTAATTATTTGATTCTCCACAATAATATTTTTATAAAATGTTACATTGAGATGCCATATTCCCAAATAATTCTTTAACCATTGAAATTAGGCTAAGCAAATATGATGCCTTAACACATAATCTTCAAATTTTTCAAGGCTTTGTTTTAGTTGGGCATTCATTACTTGATATTGGGTATCTTGTGGGACCATTTCCAAAGTTTTACAAACTTATTTTCTATGTGGTGCCAACATTTATCCATTTATTTTGGTATTGGATATCTCTACACAATTTATGCTTCTCCACTATGGCAACAATCTCATTACAGAATGTTCCCAGAGATATTCTATTAAGTTGTAATTTGAAATCCCTCTAGTCACTTTGGCATTTAAAATCATCATAATAGTCAATGCCTTTGGCCTTACAAGACCCTTTATAGCAAATATTCATTTTGGAAAAGGTGAGTGTTGCCATCATTTTATGTCACATGTTATAGATCCTTCAAAATGTGTATCCTCAAGTTCCATGAATATGGTACCACTTAGAGTGTCATTTCTCAAGCCTCATGGCTTAAATATGGTAAATTTGATCCCAAACTTTATAATGTATTCCTCTGCCTGCAAACCCTTCCTCTAACAATTGAGTTATAATCTGCTTGCCTATTTTTCCTATCGCACTTGCAAGAAATATTATTTTACTTTTACTCCTCTCTCATTCTTCCTCTTTGAGAGAGAAAAATATGATGCATCTCATATGCAGAGGTGATAAGGATGGGTCATGATAAGCATGAGCATGAACATGAAGAGGGAGGTAGTGAATAAATTATGTTAGACAAGTACCCACTAACACTAACATTACCATGCCTTGTCATCCCAATGCATGCATCTATCTCCTTCGCCATAATCTTGAATTAGACTAGATAATACATTATAATCAATATTTTTGACATCCTTATTATTTGTGTTGTCTCCACTTCACCTATAGGAGGCACACTTTTTAATTTTTAAAAGTTTGAACTCTCCTTTCAAATCCATAGGCTTTGGAGGTTCAATATAAATTTTCAACTTAGAAAATTTCTAAATTGCATCCTAGCTTTGATTTTCTACCATCCTCCCATTCTCCTTATTTTCACAAGATCCAAAAACTCAAAAAAATTTGCAATTTTTCAAATTTAATATTGCATCTAAACTTCCTTTTTCCTCCACATGCACCCTTTAACTGAGATCTGTGTTGTTATTTGTAATTGTCAAACTAAATCCAATGTTGTAATCTCCACCCAAAATCCTTACAAGATTTCTACCTCTCATTTTCAATTTACACATTATTTTTTTGATATTTGCCTTTTGTAAGTGTTTTCCCTAGTTAGAAAGTCTGTGGAGATTTTACCTCTCAAAGACAATTTGCATTTTCCCCCCTAATCCTCTAGGGTAACCATGGAACATGTTTTGCAATTGATCAACTTTGTAGTCAATGTCCAAATCTCTGCCAACTACCACACATTTTTATTTGTCCCTCTTCATAGTTATTTGAAATGATTAAGTGGCATCCTTAGTGATGATATGAGCAAAAGAATACCTAAATCCTTTAACACATTCCACCATCCATGTGGACACTCAGACCTCTATGTTAATGCCTAGCTAAGCTTTGTTTAAAACCTTAAAAAATGGCATAAATTATTGGTGTGGATTCAAGCACCAACACTAGCTCTCACCCAGGGATGTACACCTATTGCAGGTGTGCAAAGAACCCCAGAAAATAAGACTAGGTGCCAACACATTGGGCCATAGATTCAAAATTTTAGAAACTTCATAGCAAACACCCATGAAATCTCAATGAAATAAGGCAGACTAACAATAATAGATTAGGAGGATCAAAAAATAAACACATGATAAAAAACACCAAAAGGAACTATCCAAACAAAGCCTAAAGTAGAGGGGACACAAAACAAAAAAGAAATGAAACTATACACTATACAATATTGTACACAAGTTATGGACTCAATCTAGGAAGTGTTTCAAATGTCTGTCATTAACTAGTGGCTCTAGAATCTTATCATCAATTAATTTCATTAACTTTTCCAACAACTTGGTGGCCAAGATGAAGTAAATCAATCTCTACACTTTCCTAAAATAATTCTTGATAGGATGCAATGGGATGACATATTGAAACAAATCCTTCCTATATGATCGTCAATACAGATATGACTAAGCCAAAAGATCTTGGTACTTTTTCAAAATTTGTAAATAAACTTGTTTCTACGCTGTAATGAGGTGAGTACTAAGCAAGAGTGCCTCATTATCCATAATGTCATTTGTGCAATCGAAGTACTACTTGAAATAACTCGTAAAACATTCATCATTAGGGGCTTAAAAGATAATTCCAACTCAATCTATGGACAATCTCCAAGAAACAACACTTTCATTGTCAAATCTAACATCAAGAATAAATGGTTGTTTAACAACATCCACATTCATAATAAACTTACCCAATTCCACATTCATGTATAGTATTTCATTTAGAGCATGTTTAATGTATTGAATTGCATCATGATTGGGTAATTCATATGCTTGTGTCATATTAACATCATAAGAATGTTCAAGAATTGGGATACATACCTTCTTGACTATACTCTAAGACTGATGAACAGTAGTAGAACTTAGCAATTTCATGGAGGAAGATAACTTACTTTGAAAGTCTTAACAATTGAACATCAAAATCTCATCATCAGAGAATGCAGACTTAGGTTCATCCACATATTCCTAAACTAGTTAAGTAGTATCACATGGGGGATGTGAGAGCAAGTACTTGTCACACTTATTAATTTCTAAATCACAATTTATAACATTTAATTTTATGGCCAACAAATTAGGAACTTCTTTCCCAATTTCTCTATTCTAATTTCTATCATCACGTGTAGGCCTTTTCCTTCTATCATTATCCCTAATGTGGAAATTAGGCATCCCTTATGCTTGATTCAAATTTGGAGCTCTTTGTAGACCCATGAGGTAGCCCTTTCTGAACTCTAACTAGATTGTATGACATTTATTTGATAGTAGAATCCAAAGTTTTCATGGTCTCTTCAAGAGAATTCCTAGTGGACTACATTTTTTTTAGATTAATAAATTTTACATTAGCCCATTTTTTCATGGCTTACCCATAGCCTTTATACTATTTTCAATTTGGATGGCCATATAGAATTCCAACCATAGGTTCTTAGGAGCCTTGTCCCTCAAGTAGTATGGATCCTTCTTGTCAAAGGCATCACAAAAATTAATCAAGCACACTGCATTAGTCAACTAAATGTTCTCAGATAGCTTCATCATAGTCTTATTGAACCTCATGTTAAAATCTTGCACATAGTCTTTAGGATTATTCTTAATGTTTTCAAATTCATCCAAGAGAAATCTATGATCAATTCTATCACCATACTAAATTTTAAAAACATTATTCATTTCTTCCTATGAATCAATGCATCCACAAGGAAGGAAATCAAACCATTCACAAACATATTCTTTTAGAATGTGCAAAAATAACTTAATGCAAAAATCCTCATACTCAACCTCATAATCGTTAATGCTAATGTGAAAATCCCTCAAGTGTTGATCATGATTTCACTGTATTATTCCCTTAGAACTTGGGTAGGTGATTCCTTACTTCATTTGGGACTTCATTTGGATAACCTTCCATTTAATCAAAATTGAGAGGTCTAAATCTAGGAATATAGAATGCGAAATGTTCATTCTCATCTTGATCCCTATGCCTCATGATTGGTTCAATGGTGGGTTTAATATCTAATGGAAAATAACTGTGAGGGGGTGAGTGATGTTAACTTGGTGGATCAAACCTAAGATTGGATTGAGCTAGTTGAGAAGGAGATAGAAAATAAATTGGAATTTATGATTATGAATGGTCAAAGGAACTATGACTTCAATAATAGGTAGTTCAAGAAATAGAAGTTTAGATTTACTAGAATATTGACATCCCAAACAATGTTTAGTAGCTAAATTTTTTCCTTCAACTAGCTTCCAAACTTGTCTCCTTTTTTGATAAACACTCAATGGTGAGATAAGTTATTTTTATGATTCACCTTTGAAGGATGACCTCAGTTCTTCTAGATTTGCAAGAAACATAAAACTCAAAGCTAAAGATATTTGAAGCAGGCATGAATCTTTCTTTAAAACTAGATGATGTTTTGGATTTTCCACTAGAAACAAACTTATACAATATAATAGTTGATAGACTTGTAGTGATACATATTAAACCATATCTTACTAAAATTAGTGATGATGTATGAAAGTAGGGACACTAAAAATTTTAGGTTCATATTCTAAAAGGGGAAACCTCCTCTATACATGAGAAATTTATAGCTCTTTACAATAAATCAAAAGATGTCAATTATCAAATCTTTCAAGTACTGTAATGTCCCTAGTGGAGTGTTGCAACATTGATATCCAAGATAATGAAAATAGCACAAAGATAGGCAGAACACTTTTTCAAACCTGAACTGTTAGATCTCTCTACAAGAGTCCTTGACAACACAAGTGCCACAGGTGTCTTTTCATTCCCTGGAAATGATACCAATAGAGTGTTATGATGTTGATGGACCAAAGATAGTCAAATCAACAAATAATTGGTAGAAAATTTGATAATACTTAACAAATAATATCTCTCTATAAGAATCCCTAATAAAATAAGCATTCAATCTTTGTATTTAATCCCTCATAATGATGCTAGTAGAGTGTTGGTTCTTAGTTATACACCTCTTTTGCTTATACTTGCATACTTGAGGAAAATGGGAAACATGGATGGTAAACCTATTGATATGTCATTATAACTAGGTAAGGGTTTAGCACATAGATGTCATTATATTCGGGGAAGGGTTTAGCATATAGATGGAACAAATGTAGACAGTGATTAGGAGGCACTGATAGAGGGTATGGTTGGCTCCCTACTACTTCTAACTCTACCTGAACCAAGGTGAGAGGACTTAAGGGGTAGTTTGATCACATGGAGTGATACTCCAATTCAATCTTCATGGGGATTTTTGGCACAAGGAAACACAAATATGACTAGGGCATAACCAAGCTTATTCACTCCACCTAGGAAGAGTTGTCATAAGAAATGAGCAAATGGATTAGGTCACACATAAGTTAATGAGACATATAGGGATATGATTTAAATCTTCATTCTAAATATTTTTTTAATAAAAAGGAGTTGAATGGGAGACTCCTGTGTTGGGGTTCAAATAAAAAAATATAAACACATGTTAAGTATATAATATTTATGCATTTAAAGGGAAATAACACTTCAAATATTCAACAAGGTGTATTATTTATAGGGTAGAGCATGTAGAACAAATTAGATAGTTATAAAAATGGAGTGGTGTGCTGGTGGTCTTCAAATAGAAGGTATTCTTTCAACAATCATGACATTACTCCTTTGTATAAAATGTAAAAAACTTAGATGAAAGCTAATGGACAAACCATAAGTGGTTTGCATTTATTAGTGCCAATGAAATGCAAATTCCTAAATGATTATGAAACCCTAGAACATACACTACAACTAGAATCTCATATACTTTTTCCTATTAAATTCAAAAACCCAGGGTACCCTAAAGAGTTATTCAACAACATATTTCCAAACACAATGCAGAAAGGGGTTTATAACCCATATCTAAGCCCAAGATGACAACCAGTAATGAGCATAAAACTAGATATCCAATCAACAACATTTTTAAAACACAACAATGCACTTCATCAATAGGAAATAGTAAAAACCACAAGTATTTTCATTAACCTTGTAAATAAACCTTACATACATCATTGTTTCATAATGCTTCCATGGGGACAACGATGGTGAGTTTTCTCCTTATTGGATAGGAGATACATATTAAAATGCTCTCAAAGCTTGCTAATGTCTATACAGATGCAACCACCTTAGCAAGGGAGATAATACATACACATAATAATGGAGATAATTTTTTTTAAGAGACTAGACTTAGAGATAAAAAAACTAACAACCACCTTAAAAAAGAGGACAAACCCTATTTTTATACAATTTTTGACCACTTTTGTAATTTGGGAATATGGGTTTCAACTTGAAATATTACAAAATTGTATTTAACCCTCAAAGTTTTGCCAAGATGCTCCCAACTAGATTATGCTTCTTGCAAAACCTGTAATCTTCATTCCTTTGCATGAAAAATCATTGTTGTAACTGTGTTTACATGAAATGATGAAGATTTGGAGCAAATGCTTTGATTTATTGGTTAAAAATGCATTTCACATGAGATGAAAGGAGAATATTCACCTTGAGGGACACACAAACCTTTCTCTTCTAATGCAACTACCTGGACATGACTTTGACCACTGATTTGCACAACTAAAACCTCTTGGACAACTTCCCTTCCCCTTATGAATGCCTAAGAACAACCCTACTTTGTAATGATTTCATGAAAATATTCCAAATCCATGGCCATTTCATTGATCTTCCTCTAATGATCCATTTTGGCCTTGTAAACCTATAATATCTATCCCATAGAGGTGTTTGAACAAGTAAAATAATGGAAAATGCAAAACATAAATTATTTTTAACTTTTTGCTTTTTCCACATTTTGATTTTTTAGGGTTATCTCCAAATTTTTTAATGGATAAATGCATTACTTTTCTCTTTTTATCCTTTTGCGGAAATTTGGATCCCTTTTGAAAGTTTTCTCTCTTTTTTTGTTTTGGAGAAATTCTAGTCCCATCTACATTTTTCTTTGTTTTAGGGAAATCCAAAAGTTAGAAGTAGTTTGCAATTTTCTTTTTATTATGGAAATATCAAACTCAATAGCAGTTTTGTAATTTATAAATTACATATTTGTAATCCATAGTTGTAGTTCCCCTCAAAATTTTCCTCAGTAAAATGGGAAATCTAAATATAATTTTCAATTTATAAATTTGTAAATTGTAATCCATAGTTGTAGTTCCCCTCAAAAGTTCCCTCAAGAAAATGGACAGTCCAATTAAAATTTGCAATTTTCAAATTTATAAATTGCAATTCACGGTTGCATTTCTGCTCAAAATTTCCCTCAAGGAAATGGGAACTACAACTATAATTTAAAATTTACAAAAGTACAAAATTGTAATTGGCCTTGAAATTTCCCTCAAGAAAATGGAAAATCCAACTGTAATTTTTTATTTGAAAAATTAAAAAATTGTAATTGGCATTGAAATTTCCCTTAGGGAAATGAAAACTCCACATGTAATTATAAATTTGTAAAATTGTAAAATTTCAATTAGCCTTAAAAGTTCTCTTTTTCATTAGGACCTCATGTTGACGATGTTGACTAGCAGGTTTGGGAGATATAAGTGTAATTTACAATTTATACATTTACAAATTTATAAAATTGCATTCTTCCTCAAAATCTTCCTGGAGCTCCACTTGAGTTAACTTTTATTTTACTTTCTTTGACCCATGGGATTGGGAGAGTTGACCACAATTTGCAACTTGTAGTTTTCAAGTTGCATCTCCCATCAAAATCTCCCTGGGAATTTGGAGACTCATCTTCAACATTTTTGAAAATATCCACTTTTATCTTTCACCTAACTCCATTCCAACCTAGTTTGGAAAGTAATATGTAGAGGATTTTTCTATAAGCCCATCCCCTTCCTTAGTAATTATTTGATTCTCATAATAATCTATCTTTGAAAACTTACATTGAGATGCTATATTCATAAATAATTATTTAGCCATTAAAACCAAGATAAGCAAATATGATACCTTAACACATAATATTCAAACTTTTCAAGGCTTTCTTTCAGTTAGGCATTCATTGCCTAATATTGGGTATCCTGTTGGAGCATTGCCAAAGTTTTACAAGCTTCTTTTATATACGATGGCAACATTGATCCATTTATTTTTGTATTCGATATTGTTAGGCAATTCATGCTTCTCCAATATGTCAACAATATCATTTTATAATGTTCATAGAGATATTCTATTAAGTTGTGATTTTAAATACCTCTGGTCACCCTGGAATTTAAAAGCATCATAATATCCAATGCCTTTGGCCTTAAAATATCCTTTATACTAAATATTCATTTTGTAAAAGGTGAGTGTTGCCATCATTCTATGTCTCATGCCATAGAGACTTCAAAATGTGTATCCTTAGGTTCCATGACTATGCTACCACTTGAAGGGTCATTTCATAGGCCTCCTGGCCTATTGATGGTAAATTTGATCCTAAAATTTCTAACGTATTGCTTTGCTTGTAGATTTTATATGAATTTAAAGCCAAATATATTGAGCATGATATAAATAAGATTAAATATCTATCCAATCACTACACCATTGACTAAGATAGAACAAATAATAATAAATCTGTTGGCACCAATACTATGACATTCATTTACTAGATTCACTATGCCAAAGTAATCAACCTTCTAGGGTGCCATAAAATCTAATGAAGGATGAAATCTTGTAGCACATAAAACAATTTTAGAATCACCTATGGCTTCACTTAGCTTAGTTATGACCTCTATCACATCTCTATTCAAAATTTGAATGGATTGGTGAGTGGGAAGGCTAGTCTTGGCCCTTTTGATGTCCATGACACCATCCCTAACTATAAAAAATCCCTCTAACAATTAAGTTAAAATATGCTTACCTATTTTCCCTATCACACCTACAAAAAATATTATTTTACTTTCACCCCTCTCTCACTCTTCCTCCTTAAGAGAGTAGAATATGATGCATCTCATACATAGAAGTGATAAGCATGATCCATGACAGCATGATCATGAACATGAAGAGAGAGGTAGTGAATAAATATGGTTGGATAAGCACTCACTACCACCAACATTGCCTTTCCTAGTTAATTAAACACATGCATTTATCTCTTTTGACATAAGCTTACATTAGACCAGACAGTACATTATAATAAATATTTGTGACGTCTTTGGCATTTGTATTGTTTTCACTTATCCTAAAAAAGGCACACTTTTAATTTTTTTGAACTCTCCTTTCAAATCCATGAGATTTAGGGTTCAACAACAATTTAAAACTTAGCAAATTAATAAATTACATCCTAGCTCCATTTTTCTGCCATCCTTCCATTCTCCTTCATTCTGTGGGATACAAAATTTCTAATTACATCTAAACTTCTGTTTTCTACCATGTGCACCATTCAGTCATGATTTGTATTGTTATTTGCAAATTCCAAACTATAGTCGACACTTCAATCTTTGCCCAATATCTTTGTGGGATTTCCACCTCTCATTTACTATTTGCCCATTACCTTTTTGATGTTTTCCTTTTACAAGTGTTTTCCTTAGTTATAAAGTTTGTGAGGATTTTACCTCTCAAACACAACTTGAATTTACCCCCCAAACCTCTGGTAGAACTTTGGAACACATTTTGTAATAGGTAAACTTTGTAGTCAGTGTCCAAATCTCAACCAAATACCACACATTTCTCTTTGTCCCTCTATGTAGTTCTTTGGAAATCTTGTGTGGCATCTTTAGTGCTGACGTGGGTAAAAGAATGTTTCAAGCCTTTAACACACTCCTTCAACCACATGGAAACTAAGACCTCCATGTTGATTCCCAGCTCAACTACATTTAAAGCCTCAAAATATGGCACAAATTATTTGTGTAGATTCAAGCACCAACACTATCAACACATTACAGACATATGATGTTTCTCTTTATCTAAAACATGTTAAAGGAACAATAACCACTTAACTAAGATGAAGCATGAGAAAGAAGAGGATCAACATGTATCATTAGCATATAGAATACAAACTATTCACAAAACATGGCTTAGTAAGGGACAGCACTATAGTCTAATAGGAGGTGATATTTTAAATTAATCACATAAATGACGTATAAATAATTTTGGATAATAAGGAAGGTAGTTGAATTTTCCATCTATGAATTTTTATATGTAGTTTAATTCTTACCTCATCTCAAAACATGAAATGTAATACCATAAAATCTACCAATCCTTAATATATATATATATAACAAAATGAAATCCTAGCAATATCCAATAAAATTAATAAGTATAATATTTTTATGCTGGGAGGTGTAACCTATAGTGACAACCAAGGAGTGTAATGGTGTGAGTGGTTCACTTTTATTTTTGGTGGGCCGATATGTGTGTGTGTGTTAGCTGACAAAAAAAATTATAAATAGATCTCCCAATCTGGAGCTATAACAATAAATCTATCTAGAATACCAGACATAAATATCATATATTTTGTAACATTTTCCCTCTAGTTCTAAATTTTTTCTCTACCAAGTCTCCATCACCATTGTTTCTTCTTGCCTTTGTTTCTTCCCTATTTCTTCCCACCACTATTTCTGATGGGTATTTGAAGATTTTATACAATGAATCAACTCATGCAAATAAATAATGAAAAGAGTCAGACACAGTAGATTATTTCAACACAAATATATTATGTTAATCACTCATTAATTCATTCAAACATATTACAAGCATATATATAGGAATAACATCCTATAACAATATTGATATTCTCTCACTTATAAAACCTCCAAGAACACCTATAATAGTGCAAGCCTAAATACGATATATTTTTATAACATATAACAATATATCTAACAACATAATATTCTAAATTATTGTCTTAATCATACGGTTATAACAACTAATTACTAAAAACCTGTTACTAATATTACCTCTTGATAAATACTAATTTACATAATGGTAACTCACCTATTACTATATACCATCTCGTAAATACTCAATTTAACTCAATGTGAAAACTAATCTCAACATTCCTCTCCAAAAAATTTACATGGTACAATATATCTCTATTTCTAATTGTAGTTTGCTTCACTTCCGTGTGCTCATGATCTTCTTTGCATACATGTGTCATCGCACATCTCTTCCTTCACACTCATTTGCAATTGGTTTTCTAGGTTCACTAATAACCTTAAAAAATGGTTTTCTCAAATTAACCAATAACCTTACAAAATAGTTCTCTCAAGTTCACTAATAACCTTACAAAATAATTTTCTCAAGTTCACCACTAATATTATAGAATTGTTTTCTCAAGTTCACCACTAACCTTATAGAATGGTTTTCATAGGTTTACCACTAACATTTCATCATGATTGCTACAATGCTTTTTAGATCAATATTCTCTAAGGTAAACATAAAAAAATGTTGCATAGGAATATTAATCATAAGTGAACAGGTACAACTGTTGTTATTTTTCACACAACTAAAAATAGCACTAACTACCATACCACATTGATAAATCCACACCATGCTGAAATGAAATACACACCACACAAAGTCACCAAAACACTGATGTGGTAAAGTCATTTGTGACTAATGAGAGGTCGTCGAAAGACCTCCTTCCTCCATGTATCCTCCATCCTCCAGTATGTCACTGTTTACTCAGGCAATGTGTTGTTGACGCTCATGAATTTTCTGAGAGAAATCCTCCCCACAATGCAGATGTTACATACAAGTGAAAATGCATCCATAAGGCAATTTCTTTTTTACTTTTACAAATTTTTGACTCAAAACTGATAGTTCAACTCATTTTTGACATTTTGACAATATAACTATTTTTGACAAACAATAACCAAATGACTTTTTGATTCAAGATGACACAAGATTTTTGACAATAACGATTCGTTAAAAAAATATACAAAACTCTTTTTGAGATATTAAAATGACAAAAGATTATTGACTTATATACCACTATAGACTATTGAATTAAACAAGAAACTATTGACTATAATCTAAATACTCAATTTTAAAAAAATGACTTTGACCTTTAAATCATTAACATCTATGCCTAAATTTAATATTAGAAAATAATTGACACATACTTTTCTTCTTTGTTCGAATTTCAAATACTTAATTAGAGTACCGACAAAGCTATATAACATTTACCAACTATTAAAAGACTTACTCTAAATGTAATAACATTTTAAATAATGTAAAATCCAACTCTATACTCAATTCCCAGAGTAATAAAAGGAAAACTCTTAAAAAAAATACCTAGACGCATATATGACCAGACTACAGTTTCTTCAAATCGGTGAATAACATGTCAAATTGCATATTCTCCAACTGGGTTCGAACCACAAAGTCAGGTTGGAATTGCTATGAAGAGAAAAGCAAACCATTTAAATGAGCCAAGCGTAGCTCAATGTAGGCAATATATTCTACTCTTCACGTCGCCTTCTTTGTAGCATCTGGTTATGGGAAGCATTAGTTACGTGGATGTTGAAACTGACATGTACAAGGCTCTTGCAAAAAGATCTACACACAGATAGGATGTTCGTATGAAGAATCTAATTGAACCAAAATGTACAGCAGAATGTACAAGTCTATTTCACTGTGATGTAGCTATAGAATGCACGAAGACTACAGAAAGATGCAATAAAGACTATGCAATCAGATTTCTGAGTAAATATTGACAAGTGTGTAGGGATTGGTAGCTCGTTAGAATAGAATTTAACAGCTTGCTAGGAATTTTTTTTTATAATTGCATGGACAATTATGCATTAATTGTCTAGTGGGGCGAAGCTTCGTATGAAACCAAATTCGTGTGTGGAAGCCTTTAATATGAATTTGACACCGAGTTAAACCAAGTGAATGTAATCGAGAAGTTTCTATTATTAGAGAGATAGAGTTACCACATCAACTGCCACAGAAGAAAATACTAGCAATACAACATAAATAAAATAAATAGAACTCAGTTCATATGGAGACTTTACAGTCTACGCGTAGATCTAGAAGGCATGAAGAAGTAAACTCAAATCTGGCCCTTTGACTTGAACAACCTACATAATTCAAACCACATTAATATTTCCAAAACATCTTAAGATAAAGAAACTCATTTTTCAGATAATGGTTTCCATCAATGGGGAAATAAAGCCCATGGCCAGCCCCTTCAATTGCTTATCCATCACATGAACAAACTCCCCTGCTCTGATACCAATGATGGGTATTTGAAGATATACAATGAATCAACTCATGCAAATGAATAATGGAAAGAGCTAAACACAGTAAATTCTTTCAACACATATATTATACTATTCACTCATTAATTCATTCGAACACACACATATAGGAATAACATCTTATAACAACTCTGATATTCTTTCACCTATAAAACCTCCAAGAACTCCTATAATAATGCAAACATAAATACGATATATTTCTATAACATATAACAATATATCTAATAACATAATATTTTAAATTATCATATTAACCATATAATTATAACTACTAATTACTAATAACCTGTTACTATTATTTACCTCTTGGTAAATACTAATTTACATAATGATAACTCACCTATTACTATTTACCATCCTGTAAATACTTGAAAACTAACCCCAAAAGTTTATCCCAGTCGCTTTCTTCTTTCTTCCCACCATGGTATGAGTCAAAGTAATTTTATTTCTTTTATTTGTTCACTACTTTTCAAATATCATAATTTTAGGTTAGTTTTATGCTTTTAGGTTTAGGTTAGTTTTATGATTTAATTGTTTTTTCTTTAATATATGTGAGTTTTAAATAGATTTAAAATAATAATGCTATTTTTTAAATATCATGATTTTAGGTTTAAGTTAGTTTTATGATTCAAATTTATTTTTCTTTTTAATACGTGTAATTTTTAATTAAAATTAAAACAATATCCGTGCTTTTCAAATATCGTGATTTTAGGTTAGTTTTATGGTTTTAGGTTTAAGTTAGTTTTATAATTTTAATTTATTTTTCTTTTTAATGTGTGTAAATTTTAAATAAATTTAAAATAATATAATATGAGAAATGTATTCATAAGTTTTTTGTGTAGTTTATTGAGTCAAACTCATTGACCCATGTTTCATTAGTAGTGGTTCACACAAACCCTTCTCTCATGGAAATGAATTTTTCACTTAGTACTCATTATATGTGTGAACCCATCACTTATGAGAATGAATGGTCCACTTAGCAGTCATTGCATCTAGGTGATGCTCACAGGGGTGAAACATTGGGCCTTCCTAGGAGCTCACCCATCCAAGTGCTCCTCCAACTCAATCGCACTTAACCATGGAGTTTCCTCCAAGGTTAACCCCACTTAGATCATCAATTGATAAATAGGGGGTATTTTTTCACATCAAGTCAAATCATGATATTTCTATTAGGATTTAACTGTGTAGTTTTTTGAGTCAAACTCATTGACACATGTTTCATGAGTAGTGGTTCACATGAACCCATCTCTCATGAAAATGAATGGTCCACTTAGAAATCATTGCATCTAGGTGATGCTTACAGGGTTGAAGCATTGGGCCTTCCTCAGAGGTCCCTCATCCGAGTACTACTCCAACTCAAGCATGCTTATAATGGAGTTTACTCTAAGGTTAATCCCACTTAGCTTGCTACCCTATTTTCAAAACCTTTAACAACTGTTGTGTGTTATGAACCATTCATTATAGAGCTCCTTTAGCTCATCAATTTATAAGTAGAAGTATTTTTCACAATTAGTCATTATGATATTGCTATCAAGATTCAACTATATAGTTTTTGAGTCAAAATCATTGACCCATGTTTTATAAGTAGTGGTTTAGACCAACCCATATCTCATGAGAATGAATGGTCCACTTAGCACTCATTTCATCTAGGTGATGCTCATAGGGGTGAAGAATTGGGCCTTCCTAGGAGGTTACCCATCCTATTACTATTCTAACTCAAGCATGCTTAACCATGGATTTTACAGCTTGCTACACCATTTTCAAAACCTTCAACGAGTTTTATGACTTATGAATCATAACACACATCCTAGTACTATTCTAACTCAAGTGTGCTTGACCATGGAGTTTTTAGGTTGCTAGACCATTTGAAAAACCTTCAGCAAGTGTTGTGCCTTATGAACCATTCATTATAGATCCCTTAACCATAGAGTTTCCAACTTGTTATACCATATGAAACACCTTCAACAAGTGTTGTGCCTTATGAACCATTCATTATAGAACTCCTTTAATTTATCAATTGACAAGTAGGAGGTATTTTTTCAAGTCAAACTCATTGAACCATGTTTGATGAGTAGTGGTTCACATGAACTTGTCTCTCATGAGAATGAATGGTCCACTTATCACTTATTGCATCTAGGTGATGCTTACAGGGGTCAAGCATTAGGAATTTTTGGGAGGTCACCCATCCTAGTACTAAACCAACTCAAGAACACTTAACCATGGAGTTTCATCCAAGGTTAATCACACTTAGATTTTTACCCCATTTACAAAACCTTCAACAAGTGTAGGAGGTATTTTTTAATAGTGATTCAAATTATGATACTGCTATCAAGTTTTAATTATGTAGTCTTTTGAGTCAAACTCATTGACCTATGTTTCATGAGTAGTGGTTCACATAAACCAATCTCTCATGAGTATGAATGGTCCACTTAGAACTCATTTCATCTAGGTGATACTCATAGGGGTGGAGCATTGGGCCTTCCTGGTAGGTCACTCATCCCAATAATACTCCAACTCAAGCATGCTTAACCATGGAGTTTCATCTAAGGTTAAGCCCACTTAGCTTGATATCCCATTTACAAAACTTTCAACAATTATTGTGCCTTATTTTTTATAGTGAGTCAAATTATGATATTGTGTAGTTTTTAAAGTTAAACTCATTGACCCATTTTCATTATAAGTGGTTCATACGAACCCAAATCTCATTAGAATGAATAATCCACTTAACACTCATTTCATCTAGGTGATGCTCATAGGGGTGAAACATTGGGCTTTCCTAGGAGGTCATCACATTTGTAAAACCTCCAACAAGTATTGTGCCTTATAAACCATTCATTATAGATCCCCTTTAGCTCATCAATTGATAAGTAGGATGTATTTTTTCATAGCGAGTCAAATTATGATATTTATATCAAGATTCAACTGTGTAATTTTTTGAGTCAAACTCATTGACCCATGTTTCCTTAGTAGTGATTCACATGATAAAAGGGCTATTTAATGATAGATGGGTTCATGTGAACCACTACTCATGAAACATGGGTCAATGAGCTTGACATGAAGAACTACATAGTTGAATCCTAATAGTAATATCATAATTTGACTAACTATGAAAAAATACCTCTTACTTATCAATTGATGAGCTAAAGAGGATTTTTAATGAATGGTTCATAAGGCACAACAATTGTTAAAGGCTTTTAAAATGGGTTCGCAAGCTAAATGGGATTAACCATAGAGTAAAATCCATGGTTAAGTGCACTTGAGTTAGAGTAGTACTGGGATGGGTGACCTCTTAGGAAGGCCCAATGCTTCACCCCTATGAGCATTACCTAGATGCAATGAGTTCTAAGTGGACCATTCATTCTAATGAGAGATGGGTTCATGTGAACCACTACTCATGAAACATGGGTCAATGAGTTTAACTCAAAAAACTACATAGTTGAATCTTGATACAAATATCATAATATTAATTTTTATAAGTGGACCATTCATTCTCATGAGAGATGGGTTCATGTGAACCACTACTTATGAAACATAGGTCAATGAGTTTGACTCAAAAAATTACATAGTTGAATCTTGTTATCAATATCATAATTTTACTCATTGTGAAAAAATACCTTCTACTTATCATTTGATAAGCTACAGGGGCTCTATAATCAATGGTTCATAAGGAAAAATACTTGTTGAAGGTTTTACAAATGGGATAGAAAGATAAGTGGGCTTAACCATGGAGGAAATTCAATGGTTAAGCGTGCTTGAGTTGGAGTAGTATTGAGATGGGTGACATCCTAAGAAGGCCCAACGCTTCACCTTTATGAGCATCATCTAGATGTAGTAAGTTCTAAGTGGACCATTCATTCTCATGAGGGATGGGATTGTGTGAAACACTACTCATGAAACATGGGTTAATGAGTTTGACTCAAAAAACAACATAGTTGAATCTTGATAGCAATATCATAATTTGACTCACTCTGAAAAACACCTCTTACTTATGAATTGATGAGCTTAAAGGGTTTTATAATGAAGGTTTTGTAAATGGGGTAGCAAGTTAAGTGGGTTTACCCTTAGAGGAAAATCCATGGTTAAGAACGCTTGAGTTGGAGTAGTACTGAGGTGGGTGTTCTCCCAGGAAGGCCCAATGCTTCATCTTTGTGAGCATCACATAGATGCAATAAGTGATAAGTGGACCATTCATTATCATGAGATATGGGTTCTAGTGAAATACTACTCATGAAATATAGGTCAATGAGTTTGACTCAAAAAACTACATAGTTAAATCTTGATAGCAATATCATAATTTGACTCATTGTGAAAAAATACCTCATTATCAATTGATGAGCTAAAGGGGATCTATAAGGAGTTTTTCATAAGTCACAACACTTTATGAGGGTTTTATAGATGGATTAGAAAACTAAGTCAGCTTAACCTTGGTGGAAACTCCATGGTTAAGTGTGCTTGAGTTGGATTAGTACTGAGATGGGTGACCTCTAGGGAAGGCCCAATGCTTCACCCTTGTGAGCATCATTGAGATGCAATGAGTGCTACGTGGACCTTTCATTCTCATGAGATATGAGTTCATGTGAACCACTAAAAATGAAACATGGGTCAATGATTTTGACTTTAAAAACTACACATTTGAATCTTGAAAGCAATATCATAATTTGAGTTGTGAAAAAATATATCCTGCTTATTAAAATATATTTTTTAAAATAGGAAAATTTTACTTGAAACTAAAATAGAATTATAATTTTATAATTATTAGTACTTGGTATAATGTTATTAAAACATATGGATAAATTATTTTCATTATTTAATAATTAATTAGGTTTATTATATTTTAAAATTGTTGGATAAAAGTTTGAATGTTTATGTCTATTTTTTATAGGTATGGGTCACCCACGATTGAATTTTAAAACTAAAGAGTAGCAAAGACACTATCAAAGAGAATATGATTGACAATATCAAAGATAATAATGTGAACAAATGATAGAGGAACAAAGACAACAATGTAATGAGAATGAAAGAGAAAGATGTGCAAAATGTAGGGCTAAAATTCCAGTTAAAGAGCTAGAAGTAGAAATGAGACAACATGCCCAAGAAATTAGAGCATAACATGAACAAACATCACAATATGATGAGCAAAGATTAAGAAGAAGAATTTAAAGAAAAATTCATTTGAATCAATTTACAATGGAAAAAAGAAACCAACTACAAGAATGTAATTGTGAATCAATTCAAAGACATCATCGAATGAATGTTAATACTGATGTTAACTCTAAAAAAGTGAATTCCATGATCATGGAACACATTGTGTTACATAGACTAGATAATAGAGAAATAAATGCCATGGATAACAACATCAAAAATAATATACAAAATACACATGATAATAGTGGAAATATTGAGGTATATTTGTAGACATTATAGATCACATTTTATAATCATCTAGAAAATTTGGCTTTTCCAAGTATGTGTTATGTTTTTCAAGAAAGTTACTCCAGCATAAATATCTCATGAGCACCTGAAGTTCCCATTTGCCATAGATATCGATAAGAGAAAAATGATCATTGATTTTTAGCATCAAACAATATGTATCCTAGTCCACAACCACTAGAACTTGCAATTTTAACCCAAGTAGAGAAGATGTTGATAGCATGAGTCAATATAATCCTATAAGTCACACACAAAACTAAATTTTAGTATAAATATAAAAGACATATGATCAGTTTTTCATAAGAAGTGAAAGAAATTGCTAAGGTTTTACCACATCAAATAAAAGATTTGTTGATCATTATTATTTAAAGAATTGATCAACATGGAACAAATTATAACTTTAAATATATATATATATATATAGGGAACTAAAAAATAATATAAAACATGAAAAGTTCTATAGAGATGTTCAAATGGATGAAAATGCACTTATCGAACTTCCACCTAATGTTGAGGAAAATACATTTGACCAATTGAACTCTATACATATGGAATTTGATTTAGATGTGAATGAATATTTATTTCAGGGTTCGATGATGGAAAGAGATGAAATAAATATCATCAATCATATGAATTCAATTTCCTCCAAACCCCTAAATGCCACGAGAGAGATGGAATTAATCCATGCATGGGTGAATAATCCTAATACAGAACCTGAAGATTTGATGGATTGGATAGGAATTGGTGAATCCCTTATAAATGAGTATGTCAAAGAAGGGTCAATTAAGATGGCCTTCCCCACATTGTTGTTAGATGGAAAATGTGATTGGTTAGAATTGAGAATGAAATGAGTGCATCTACATGAATTTGTTAAACATTTGATTCGATAAAGGGATCACTATTTTGGACGACGTCCATCATTCAGATATTACATGATGAACATTATTATAAGACATCATACACAAAATTAATCTATAATGTTTATGAAAAAGAGTCTGCAAGACATGCTAATCACCATCAAAAAATTACATGAGCATAAGGACAATGTGCCCCACTCTCATCTAGCTGATTGTTTGATGTGTTTTGGTACCACATTGAGGGGTACAAGGTGTTATTGGGCAAAACATTGTGCAAAATTAAATGACATGTTACATCAAATTGGAAGACCAATAATTTTAGAAGGAACATTGCAAAATCCACTCAACACTATGAATCCCAATCACAGGGTTTACTAAATTAGAAGGAACAAGACTCACAAGTTTTCAAGAAGAAATAAGGAATATAAAATACATATTGATTGATGAAATGAGATTCATTGGGTAAAAAATGTTGCAGAACATAGATACATGACTTCGTCAACCATTTCTATAAAATACAAACATGAGTTTTGGAGGTAGATCAATCATTTTAGTAGGAGATTTGGGCCAACTAGTTCCTACGAGTGATAAATCACTATACAATATTAAGAAACATGGAAAAATATTATGGGAAGAATTCGAAATAGTTTTTATACTGGATAAGGTATTTGGAGAAGAAGGAGAAAGTGATGACTAGAAAAGGTTTTAAAAATTGCTCACAAATCTTAGAGATACACATCCGACTCTTGATGATTGGAAACTATTGATGTCAAGAAAAAATATTATATTACATAGAAGTATTAGGGAAGATTTTGATAATGCTATTCATTTATTTTCAATAAATGATAATCGGAAAAACCATAACATAATGAAATTGAAATCTTTAAAAGGATTGATTACATGGAGCATTGCAACTAGAATATGTAGTACCAATCCATCAAGGGTCAGAACTATGACTTGGATGTGTAGTTATTAATTGCTAAGGATGAAAGGGTGATGTTAACCTCCAACCTATGGATAGAGTAAGGATGTGTAAATAGATCTCTAGGATATATTTGAAGTATAGTATACAAACTTGAAAGTTCCCCACCAGAGTCACCTACATATGTTATGGTGGAATTTGATAGTTACTCATGAGTACCATTTGTAGATGCAACTCTATATATAATTCTAATTACACCAATACAAATGGGATGGACATGAAAACTACCCTTAAGACTGGCTTGGGAATTATACATACACAAATCACAAGGATTGACTTTTTCTAAAGCAACAATTGATATAGGGTATACAGAAAGACCAAGGTTAACATTTGTGACCATATTGAGTGTAAAATATCTAGAAGGACTCAGAATTTGGTCTCCATTTTCATAAGATAGATATGAGATGTTGAAAAGAGGAAAACAACTTTCCAAATGGAAAGTTGAGGAAGAGAGACTCAAGTCCTTTGAACTATAATAATGCTACATATTTAATATCACATTTATTATATTTATTTTCACATTTCGATGTATATGAAAATATTTTATTTAATTATCATTGAATATGATATATATTTTTTATTTGGATGAAATGAAATGATGCATTAATTGGTATTTATTGTAAATGTGCATGCTACACCTGTGGATACTACTAACATAGATATCTTAAATACATCTATTTAACATATGCTAAGAGATATCAATCTTGAAGTTCCTATTTAACCTACATCACAATATAAACACTTTGGAATTAATATCTCTCGACATATTTTAGATAAATATATTTAAAATATCTATACTATTATTTTCTGTAACCACATATAATACTAAGTATAAATAACCTATCTATAATATAATCAAGAAAAAAAAGTAACCAAGTAACAACATAAAGAATACGAGTCGGTTTCAAGTAAAATATTATAGCAAAATAATGTTTCAAAGACAAGGCTATGATCACGAAGAGGAACACATATTCATTTCACAAGAAAGAAAAAAGAGAAGTCATTACAATAGTTTTTCTATACAATGGAAAAATAAATAAATTAAGAGTTGAGAATCATAAGAGAGGTTTATTTCTTAAAGATTTATCATCTTCGATTAATCCCCCTCCCGTGCTTAGCAATAAGTTGTGTCTTCTCGTCAAGAGTAGATCTTCATTCATCTTAAAGAAAAATATATATATCATGTGACTGGGACTTCATGAAGACATGATAAAGGGTGAAAATAATTTTGTAAATATGCTCAACTAAATCAAATATATCCTAATAGATTAAAAATAGACCATACTCTTTACCTTTAATAGGAACCTCATAGGAAGCTGAGCCTCTTTTACCACACCTTTACAACAGACCATAGTCTTTAAAACACAGATATTTTGACATACCATCTCTTTTATATATATATATAATTCGGTTTTTGATATTGAACAGTTACTGAAGCTAATTAAAATATGAATTTAGCAACAAATAAACTGATTTCTGCTATATATCAATCTACGTATTACAACATATTGCAACATATAGCCAAAAAAAAAATTAAACTTAGGTATAATTTAGAAAATGTTTGGCATTATTTGAATAATGTTTACCTATGTTTTGAAAAGGCCATTTTATGTGTGGAAAAGGACATTTTACCTATTTCCTCACACATAACAAGCCATATTTACATGGATGCATCAAAAGCAAGAGAAGTTTAGCAGGTTTTAATACTAATAAGGTGGACACTACAGAGTTAGGATAAAATTATTTCAACAAAAGAATTATCAAACCTCTCTAAAGTGCCATTTCAGTGTAAACCTATCATCAACAACAAAGGCTTTTCTAAATTGGTAAAAACAAATTTCATTTAGAAAGATACAATATTTTTTGGTAATGTTTTCATGGAATCTAAAAACAATAGGGAATCCAAAAAAATTTTAGAAGACATACTCAGGAAAATCAATAGGTATGTATTAATAAAAACGTTAATTCAAATCTCCACATCTAGCCATTAAATCGGTAAGGGAGACATTGTAAAATTTCAAAAGAATACAAAACAGGGAGGAACAAATGGCGAATCTTTCAGGGGCATCTAGCAGTCATGCAAAAGTAACGATTGCCTTGTAAGATGCAATAAAACAGTCATTTTCATTTTTCCAAATGCATTAACTAAAGATCAAACAATATTTTCTCTCTTTCACCAACCGAGTCATTGGGCTTCCCCATGCTCTTTCGGCATCGAAGGTGACATTCCCCAGAGTCAATAAATGTATTGCTTTATCCAAGTCTCCCCTTCCTCCTAATTTGACTCAAGAAATATGTGCCGTATGTTGGGTATTTTAAATTTATTTCTTCATTTAATCATTTCCTCTCTAACTATGAGCTTTAAATCATAAAATAATCATAAGATTAAAATAATATTATGCTTTGACCATGAAAAAACAATGGTCCTTTATGCAGTTCGACGGTAGGATTCAATGTGTTCTTAGACTAAGGCCAAGACATAGATATTGAGATCAAGATTGGCATAATCACCTAATACCATAATTGCAAGGTTCAACAGAAAATATTAATAAATATCAAATCGGAGAATGATACTTGTTTGGTGAGCAAGATCTTCTAGGTAGAGCCTTTGAGAATGATAAGAGTAGAAAATATAGTATAATGGTTGACATATGCATTGATAACAAACAAATTGATTCAATAGTAATAAGTCCTCCCAAGAATTCCATTTAAGAGCACTCGTTATAGGTACTTGTTATGCACTGAGGATCGATCAAGAATAGAGAAAAAACAATTATTAAAAGTATTATAGGAAGTGGGTCAACAACTGCTAGCAGATCATACCAAATCAATGTCATTCCATAATCCACAGTCACAACACTATTCAAGCCATCAATGGCTAATCAATTTTCCATCACCCTCCAAAAAAGAGCAAGGAAATCTAAGATCCAAGGATAAGTAATCCGATTTTTTTTTTATTTCAATGATCATAGAGGTGAATTTGCCATAGAACGTCACAATTTTTAGTCACATATGGAGTTAGGGATACTATGAATTTGCCTTACATGTGTGAATGACAATGACAGAATGGATAAGTTTGATATCCTTAAAATGCCATTGCTTAAAAGGAGGGGCATCACATCCCCTTATCTTACAAAATCATCACCCTCGATGTGAAAAAAATATTCATATTACTTCTAAAGTCAATAATACGTAATTTTTTGGTATTCCACGGAAGAAAAATGGTATTTTTAAATTTTAATTTATAGAATGGAGCCAAATTCTCCAAATCATATAAAAGGAATCCTTTACAAAGGCAACTTTTCCTAAGGATTCACATTACTTTTGGTTTTATTTTCTTTCCAATTGATAATTTTTATAATCATCACAAACTTAATTATGAAGTGAAGAAACAAGTTACTTCTAGGTTTTTCCATATTTACAAAGTAAATTTCTCAATCACACTTATTAATGATATTCACATCACAATCTTTATTTTAACAAATTAGTTCACCTATATTGTTGATGTAGGATATTTATTATTTCATTTATTTATTAAATAGATTATCCCTACACATGTAGCTTCAGCTTGTTTAGGTAATTCTTTAGTCTATGGTAGTTAGCTTCTATCTCTCTTAGCTAAGCGGTTGTTACACATTTGTTCTCTACTAATTTACTGTCTATTAACTCCATGATTTTAGGTGGAAGTTGCATGTTCTTTATCATATATAAGACACCTATTGTAAATCTATTTCTCAATTGAATTGAGTACAAGCCACATTTTTGTGTTATTGTGAATTATTTCTTTTTTCTTGATACTTGTTTTGATCATCTTAGAATTTATGCAACTATTCATAGCTCCTCATGTTTATCATTTTATTAGTGAAAATCTAATATGGTATCATAGTTGGTTATGGTAAAATGTTGTTGTTGTTGCCTTTTTTTTTGTAATTATTATTATTATAGTTGTGATTTTCAAGATTTACATTATCTATTTAAACCAACAAGTTATGTGCAAAGAATACTCTTAGTTCTCAAAAATGCTTTTTTTGAAGGTTGTTTAGATATGTCATCTAGGTTGATGCCACGGATAACCATTGACCTGGTACAACGATGGTTTTTTTTGGTGTTCACCCTTTCAAAGGGGGCATTTTTAATCATTTTAGAGCCATTTTTTATCAAAGGCATTTTTACCTATTATGCAATCTTAAAATGCCATACCTCCAACCCATGGCATGAAGGACCGTGTGTTCTCCTAAATGGTCATGCTCAATCCTGCATTGGAGCCTTTCAAGAATCTTGAAACCCTCTTGGATAATTCCAATCAACTTCTTCTATCCACCCAATGTCTGATATATCTATTCATTCAATGAGCTTGGCTTCTAGTTCAACCATGCATGTGGAGGGAAGTCACTGAGTTCACCATCCAATGGCTTTACTCTACTTCATTTTTTCCTTCAAATGACATTAAAGGAAACTTATATCTACACATAAATCATTGGCTTACCATCCTTGGATGGTTTAAACATCTATAAGGCCTTTCTTGGTTGTATTGTAGCTCTCTCAGTCCCTCTGGGAGTTCACTCTATGCTTCATAGTCCACTTTCCCATCCAGAAATGTCTCATCTTCATGGAATACAATATTCCATCCAAAGGTTCTCTTAGATGCTTCCATGATAGTAATCGCCCTTATGGTGGTCTCCTTCTATCTTTCCCAAATTTGCTGGTGATATTTTGAAGGTCCTCTAGACGTGCATTGTTCATTGGTGGCACCATATACTAGAAACATGCATAAGGATTATTAGGTTTTCCAAAAACCTAATATAGTCCAAGCCATACACCTTTTTGGTCCCCACCACATTTTAAGGTGGATATTTCTCCTATTTTGCACTTTGATTTATTCATATTTAAAATTTTATTATTTTATGTTTTTTTAATACAAGTCGATTTGGGAGAAAATTGTATTAAGGGTGATTTAAGTGTTTAAATAGCCTTAGTTTTTTACCTATCAAAGATGAAGGGTGACATCCATGTTGGTAGGAGGTTGATTCCCCCTCACAATCTAAACCATTATATTCTACACTTTATGATAATTCCAAAAAGTTGTTAAAAGGCTAGGTCCACTCTTGCTATAGAGCATTTCTTAAAGTTTTAGTGCACAATTTTATTAAATAGGTCTCATTTATGGGAAA
Source organism: Torreya grandis (assembly GCA_037957365.1). Classification (NCBI taxonomy): domain Eukaryota; kingdom Viridiplantae; phylum Streptophyta; class Pinopsida; order Cupressales; family Taxaceae; genus Torreya; species Torreya grandis. The sequence goes on along the minus strand of JARHVA010009052.1, from coordinate 164,355 downwards.
TTGATTGCATAATAACTTTTGATCAATAGCTCAAAATTGGGCACCATATTTAAGAAAAAATCATGATGTTTAACTTTCCATGCATTGGACCTACTTAAATTGTAATGAACTAAAATATAAAGTGCCAAAATCTTGGAGGGTCTAATATACTTTCAGGGGAGTGTACAAATTATTATGATTCCTTTTTTAGTTTCTTCATTTTTTACAAAAAAAACTCACATTATTTTGCAATGGATCCTAACTCAATTGATTTAATTACACCCTTAAAACATCATGAATGGAATCCTTCCATCTCACTCGCCTTATGAAATAAGAATCTCTATAGTGTAACTATGGGTATGCAAACTGAACTGGATATATATAAGGAAAAATGGTTTGACAAGTGCGATGAAGCTTTTAGTTTTATATGTATTTCTATGTCATTGAATCTACCCTTTCACATTGAGTTAGCCAAAACACCCAAAGAAGTATGGAATACCGTAAAGAATATTTTTGGGGATATGGATGAGATGAGAGGGCATGCACTTGGAAATGAGCTAATTAGTCTTAGCCCTAGTAGTTTTTAAACACTTCAGGATTAATTCACCAAGTTAAAATCATTGAGACTGCAACTAAAAGAATATAACATTCATAATAAGGATTCATTGATGATCCTTTCCATCATTGCAAAACATAGACCTAGCTATTCTATTTTCATCTCCACCTTTCATGCAACCAAGAGAGCACTTGGTACTTCAAATACTATGCCATCCTTTGATGAGTTTGTTATTGTCTTGACTCGGGAACAAGATAAACAATTTTAGATGGGTGTACTAAATTCCACTAAACGACATGCTCTACTTGTAGAACATGACATCAAAAAGTTTTCAAAATAGAAGAAATAAAACACCAAGGATAATGAGAACAAGAAAGATTATCCCACAACCAAACCAAAATTTTTAAAGTAATTGGGTTTTGTGGGGCCAAACCAGAGCACATAGAGTATTGCTTGCTGCTTAGGCTGAGGTCTCCACTAGAGTTATAACATTCTAGTTTGGTTAGATTTTGCATAGGTTGGTCTATCTTTTTTAGACTTGCAAATCAAATTTTAAATTTTTTTATTGGACTAGAGAACTATTGGATTGTAGTTTGGCACTTCAATACTATTTTTTTAATTTAATTTAAGTTTTTTTCTACAAAGCCACTTCCACTTCATGGATGGTGCTCCTTTTTTGTGATCTACCACTCCTTCTAGGCTCAAGATTCAATGCTTCTCTCTATGGATAGAATATTATTTTTCAATGAAGGATTAATAAAGTAGTGATTTATGTATGCATTCATAATTTCTTGATAAAAAATGAATTAATCTTGGATCACATAAGATAGAGCACACCTATACTTCCAATTGGGTATTGACTTGTTAAGCAAGATCATGACCAATATGGGGATCCGTTAGACCCAATTAAGGGATCACTTGTATCAATTGTCATAACACATCATGATAGGAAAGGTTCTAAAGCCTACAATTTAACACAATTGCACAATAACTCTAAAATAATCCTATGATTTAATATTCACTTATGCTAATAAACAAAAAAATAAACTATTCTAATAACAAGAAAAGAAAACTAATCTAGTGTACACCAAAGCTTGTGGCACAATGTGAGAGGTTAGATGTAAAGCAAATAAAATATGTATAGGGAAATTCAAATAAAGTAATTATGAGTAACACCATTGTAAATAGAATATGAAGAGTAATATTATTCAAACCAACACTTATGCTAATTCTATCTACTAAAAGAGAGAAGAATAAAGTTAGAATATACTTACTTGAATGTGAACCCATCATGATTCAATCTCTCTCTTGGACAATGGGGATTTGGAAGATTTTATTTTAATTCATAAGGATTACTTTGTTAGGCCAAATCAACCAAGACCTATACACAAGAATATATTCTCCAAATAAGAAACCTAAGCTATGAATCCTCAAGTAGAATGGTGGAAGAGTAGATTGTGAAGAAGCATGAGTGAATAATAACTCTTTATTTGCATATATCTAATAATGATTGAAAATACCTTATATATATAGAACTATCTCACTAAAAAATCATTTGCACATGTCAGTTGTCCTAGGTCGACCGGGTTAGCCTAATACATTCTCTAGATAATGACTAAAGTCTATACTAGGTTAGCCAAAAGATAAATAATTCAAAAGAGCTAAAGTGACCCCAGAATACATTAGGTCGACTAGGTTGAAATAGTGCACTAAATATGTAAAAAGGGTGTAAAGCAAGGAGAAGAAGGATAAAAAGAAGAAAAGACTAGACGAATGTGAAAGGGAGGATAAATAGATTAGGGAGGGGTTTTAGGAGCTAGTTGAATTTAAAATAATGTGGCAATAATGGACAATCATCCTGTGAAGCACCAAATATTTGCCCACCCCATTCCTAGTGCACCCTTTAAGGCAATTGAGTCATGATAGGTTCCTACAAGATTTAAAGCATCAAAATTAGATAAAATTTAAAAATATTATGTGTATACATATTCCCCACTTGAATCTCATCATATGTCACTAAGGTGTAATAGGGGATGGTGATTTTAGAAAGAACATAACGACACACACAACACTAATGCTAAAAAAAATTGTAGTATTTTAAAAAGCATAAAATAACTGAAAATAAATGACTAAAAGGGAAACTAATCTTAAAAGTAAATAACTAAAAAAAGGTAAAATTGATGTGCACATTGACTTACCTTTTATTTTGGGATGCTTGTCAGCTATGTTTTTTGTTTTGATTATGTAAGGCATAGATACTACTTTCAACAAATCCATAAAGACAAAACTAAGGAGCAAAAATAAATAAATGCAAGAATAACTAGGATAACTAGTGTTATATGGATGGGATCTACTTAGGAGTTTGGTAAGCTAGGTGATAGGTGCTATGTTAGACTAAATGACCAAGTAAAATAAATAAGAGTAAATCAGGTAACCAAAAATACAAGGCTACTAAAGACCAAAAAACTCAAACAAATAAAACTCAACTAAGAAAAGGGAAACTCACTAGTTCAAACCAAGGATACATGTTTAAAAAAGAATGATAAAAAATACAAATCAATGGTAAAAATAAAAAATAAAATGGTAAAACAACATTGATGAGTGAGTATTTACAATCCACATCTCACTCTACAATAAAAAAAGGGAATGCATAAAAGTGAAAACAACATTGATGAGTGAGTAGTAACAATCTGCATCCCACTCAATAATGGAAAAAGGGGTATGAGCTCAGGTATTCCTAACAATCAAACAAAAAAATTAAGATAAATGGAGAAATAAAGGTAAAGTAAGTCTAATAAATGTAAAATGAAGTGAAGAATATGATCAAAAGTTTCTCAAACATGTTGTTTTACATCTAAAGATAAATAAAACTGAAATAAAGTAGTGCTAGCATGTTTATAAGAAATGAAGAAAAAGGATTTAAAGCATAGGGAAAATAGATTTGAAATCACAATTTGGCTGTGAAGGAGGGAAAATGAAATGGATGGAGGGGATAATGAAGGAGAAAATAAGGTATAGAAGCTTTCTATCAAAGTCAAGACACTCAAATTAGGTTTATTAAAAGAAGAAGACTGTCAACCTTTGGCACTCTAAAGAACTTCTCTTAGCTACACAAGTCATGGGTCAATAAATAGACTATATAGAGCATCCCATGAAGGCTATATGCATGAAAATTAAAATGGACCTACCTCCCCATAATATGTTACCTATTCTTTAGAATGCATTATAGAGTCATCGGTGCACTGTGAAGATTGGGTACTTACATGAAAAAGTAGGTAGCACCATAGATTTTTTTTGAATAAAAGTGCTATCTTGACTTCGGCCTTATTTTATCCAATGAAGAGATGAAATAAAATGAGAAATCAAGAGGAATGCCACATGAAACAATTTGAATTGCTTCAAATTAAAAAAAATGTGACAATGGGCAAAGAGGGATACAATGACAACAAACGTGTAATCCTTATTATAAGAAAGAGGAAAAGGGAGGAACACATGCTAACATAGATTATTATGCAAATTCCATCAAGAAAAAGATGCAAAAGTTAATATCTAATAACAATGATCAAGAACATGAAAATAATGGTAATTTTATGAGGAGGGTCAGGTCCTATCCACAGTCTTACAAAGCAACTCATAATAGAGAGACCCACAAGGGTGATAGTAAGAAAGAGAAAAGCAAAGTGAGAGATCCTTTGTAAAAAGCATCTCAAAAAAAAAAACCAAAGGATGCCAAAACAACATTGGCAAGCAGCAAAAAGAGAAGGAAAATAAGTAAAAGATGGTGATTTTGTGAGGGATGTTAGGTTCTATCTACAGTCTTATGAAGCAACTCACAAAAGAACAACCTAAGGGGTACTAAATCAAAATTAGCAAACAGAAAGAGAATAAAAAATAAGAAAATGAAGACTATGGTACATCAAGAAACCAAAAGACCCAAAAGGGAGGACTAAAGGTTTGTGAACAAGAGGGAATTGCTACAGAGAGAGAGATCTATGCTTAATTAACCTATAAAAAGTATTAGATAGATATTGATAGAAAACATGACAAAGAAGGAAAGTATCATACATTGACAACTATATCAATGATGAGCATCTGAGAGACAAGCCTATGTGTCATGGAAGGTTTCTTGGAGTTGAATTTGTTTGGTCGCATGTAATGGAGAATAAGAGTGGGCATTGTAAGATGCCCCAAAGGGTAAGTGGATTTAGGGATGGGCATCGCAAGATACCCAAAAGTTTAAAATAATATGTGGGTGGGCATCAAAAGATGACCCAAAGGCTAGATTAATGTCTGGATGGCCATTACAAGATGCCCCAACTGCTACAAAGAGGAAGAGGAGATAAGAAAAGATAAGAAGCAAAGAGAACCCCATAGAGTGTGTAAATGGATTCAAGTTGTCCAAGAATAATCTAATGGTGGATATGATACTTGAATAAATAAAAGGAATGCTAAACAATAACAATAAAAATAATAGATAAAGATCGAAACCAAAGAGATATAGAACTAAGTTAGACATACAAAGAATGCATAAAATCTAAATTGGGAAGCATAAAAAGCAAAAAATAGTACTAGGTCAACCTAGTCAACCTAGCACATAATAGGGATTATAAAATTATACCGGGTCAACCAGGTCAATTGAGTATAGTGTATAGAGGCTAAAAAAGAGGCAAAAGAGTCTGTAGATGGTACTAAGTTGACCAGATTGACCTAGTACAGTGAACAGAGGTTGAAAAATATAATAGGTTGATAGGGTCAATCTAGTATAGTAGATATATATAGTGATTTTTTTTGCCTATATCTTTGGTTTTACTCATCCATTTTACAAATCATAAAATGCATTGGGTTTGTAATTATAGAGAGAAAGAAAATAAGGAATAGATAAGTGATAAAAATGATGATAAAAATAATGATAAAAAGAATGAAATAAAAGTGAAAGAAATCCTATAAGGGTTTTTTTCACGTCAGATTCACCAGAATGTAATGAAGTTGAAGCCAATGTTAAGCTAATGCTAAATAAGAAAGGAAACAAAAAATGGAAATGTAAAGACAATCCAACCAACAGCGGGATAGGATTCATGTTAGGTTCACCAAAATGTATGCAATCAAAATTATATGATGCACATTGAATTAATCTTAGATCAGATAAGATAGAGCACACCTACATTTTCTATTGGGTATACACTTGTTAAGCAAGAGCATGGCCAATATGGGGGATCTGCTAGACCTGATTAAGGGATCACTTGTATTAATTATCACAACACATCATGCTAGAAAGGGTTCTAAATCATAAAATCTAACACAGTCACATAACAGCCCTAAAATATTCCTATGATTTGATATTTACTTATGCTAATAAACAAGAAAGTAAACTATTATAATAATAAGAAAAGTAAACGAATCTAGTGCACACCAAAGCTTGTGGCACAATGTGAGGGGTTAGATGCAAAGAGAATAAAAAATGTATAGGGAACTTCAAATAAAGTAAGTATGAATAACTTCTATCTACTAAAAGAGAAGAGAATAAAGTTGGAATATACTTACCTAAATGTTAATCCATCGCGATTCAGTCTCTCCCCTGGCCAATGGGGCTTTGCAATACATTATTATGGTTCATAAGGATCACTTTATTAGGCCAAAGCATCCAATACTTATCCACAAGACTAGATTCTCCAAATAACAAACCTAAGATAAGACTCCTCAAGTAGAATGGTGAAAGAGTAGATTGAGAAAAAACATGAGCAAATAGTAACTCTTTATTTACATATATCTAATAATGACAAAAATGACATTGTATATATAGGAGTATCTCACTCAAAAATTAATTAGACATGTCAATTGTGCTAGGTCGACGGCGTTGACCTAGTATATTTTTGGGCTAATGTGTAAAGTCTATGATAGGCCGCTCGAAAGACAAACAAGTCAAAAGAGATAAAGTCACTCTAGAATACACTAGGTCGACCAAGTCGATCTACTGTAATGAACACATAAAAGGGTGTAAATCAAGGAGAATAAAGATAAAAAGAGGAAAAGACTAGAGGAATGTGCAAGGGAGGAGAAATAGCTTACAAAAAGGTTTTAGGAGCTAGTTGAATTGGGAATAATGTGTTAATAAGGGAAAATAATCTTGTGAAACACCAAAGGTCTGCCCACCAATTTTTTGGTACACCCCATAAGGCATGCACTCAAAGAGATTGAGTCATGATCAGATTCTATAAGATGTAAAGCATTAGTATATAATAAAAGTTAAAAATATTATGTGTATACACTTTCTCTTTATTGAATGTTAGTGCCTCTCTTGGTGGTGCCCCTCCTAATGGTACCTCTTCTGGTGGCTTGAAGCTTCTTGATCAAGAGGGAAGCCACAAACTTGTCTTTGTTCACATGAAAGAGAAAAAATAGAAAGAAGATTGCACACAAAGAGAGAGGCTAAGTCCTGAGGATCATCTATTTCCTTCTTTCTTCTATTCTACCTCTCAAACTCTCCTCTCTCAGGCTCTCTTTGAGTTTGGATATATACCAAATCTCGAAGAGGATAAAAGGGCTAAAAAAAACAATTTCATTTAAAAATTACTATAAACAATGGTACTATTTATACAAAGTTAATGTATAAGATTAGTCCTAAAAGAAAGGAAGGAAAATATATCACTGATTTTCTAAATAGTTAGGAGAATTTTAACAAGCTTTAGTATAAGTGATCACATAAGACTTATATGATTTATTTGTACACCTATGTTTTATGTGATTTATTTATATAACTACATATTTATCCATCCATAATGATGGAATATAGGGTAGTTATATTAAGTTAATTATTATAACAATATATGTAGATAGAATGGCAAGCCTTTTAACTTTGAAAACCGTTTATTAAAATTTCTAGAAAGGTAAAATATTAAACTACAAATATATCATCAACTGTATGTTGTAATACATTATTATCAAAATAGAAAACATGGAAATTATGTAAAGGTAGTAGTCTACCAATAAATAACTTACCCTAGAATAATATGCATATGTAGTTTTATTAATCAAGGCATGCTTAAATGAATCTTTGATGAAGATAAGGTACTTGAAATAGTGAGTTTATTTACATTTACTATACTATTTTTAATTTAAGAAATAAATGTTTTGAATATTTTTTATAAAATTTTATTATTTAAGAAAATTTTATGAAAAATCATATCTCAAAATATCAAAATATTTGAATAAATTTATTATTTAAATGATAAAAAAAAGTAATAAGATAAAATTGACTAAATCTACAAATAAAATTGGTCAATATTATTTGTTATATATATTTTTAATAGTTTATAAAACTAATATTTATGTTGAAACTTAAAAAAGTGAATTAAATTTTATAAATTTAAATTCCAATAGAAGGATTCACATCTCACCCTTTCCATCCTTACAAAGCTTGGACCTAACTATTCTTTTCTCATCACCACCCTCCTTTAAACCAAGAGATCACTTGATACTTCATGGACTATGCTAGCCTTTGATGAGTTTGTTGCTGACATGACTTGGGAAAAGGATAAACTAATTCAGATGGGTGCACTAAATTCCACTAAACAACATGATCTACAAGTAGGACATGACATTAAAAAGGTTTTAAAAGAGAAGAAATAGAACACCATGGATCATGAGAGCAAGAAGGATCCACCCACCACAAAACCAAACTTTGACACTTCCTCTTCTAGTGTTAAATCCAAAAAAAGAGAGGATCAACTATGGGTATTACATGGAAAACAATGATGATAGTTAATGATTTTAGAAGTAAATATATCACCTCATGAATCTTCTTGAGAAGAATAACACAGGTGTTCCTGAGTCTATCAAACCATTTTCATCAAACCATGAATCCAAGGAAGATGACAATACAAAAGGGAAAGAATCGAGAAAATAGAAAACAAAGGGGAGACCTCTATTTTTAATGGTACCTCCATCTCTTACATGGGTTATTGATTCTGGTGCATCATATCATGTGGCTTCTTGACACGTGGAGTTCACATCCTTGGAGCCATGTGACATGTCTTATGTTTGACTAGGTGTTGATACTTATACATAGGATTTTGTGAGAGGGTAGGATCTGTTGACATGAGTGGTGAAAAATTTAACAATGTTCAATGTATTCCTTCATTGCCAACTAATCTCCTATCAATCTATCAGATTACTCACCTTGGTCAGGGTATGTGAGTTGAGTTCACTTTAGATTCAATATATGTCACAAAATTGCACAGTGACAGTATCATTGTAGTGGGTTTAGTCAATCATGAGACTCAAATTTATTCTTTCTCCCACATTGTCCCTCTTTCAGATTCTTCATCAGAATTAGCTGTAGTTGATGACATTTTATCCCTTGAGCACATTTCTAATGTCGATGACTTCTCTTATACCATAGATGACTACAATAGCGATGGGGTTCAACTCCCTCCATCTCTTTGTCACCTTTAATGTCTTAAGGAGTTATTTATGGATCCACCTATTTCTGGTCCACCAAAGACTTTCAAGGAACCTATAGTCCATAGTAAGGCTTCTTAGAATAGGATAATAACAACTCAATATAATCATAGAATGCGAAAGCAACTTAATCATTGTAGGATAAGTAATAAATTTCAGCAAGGTGGCATATTAATTTTCAGCCATATTTATTATATTGAGAATATATTAGAGGTTCATTCATCATATCACACCATTAATAGGTTAAATATAAGCACAAATCACAAGGTATGGGCCAAAGGAAAGAGATTAGTATCATGTCTAAAAGTAAGGCTATGGGATTTTCCATAAATCCCTTCATAGAATCAAAAATCATATTTAATTATAATTGTGACCATACATAATAGTACGTGTTAACACATGATAAACACACCAAAAAATTGTGATCTTATATATTTTTTAATCATAATTTTATGTATAATTAGTTATTATAATTCAAATATATATCGATGAATTCACCAACAAAAAATTAATACGTAAAACTTTGATAATATATTAAAAAAAATCCCTTATCTTTTTCCATTTCATAATAAATGCTAATATGTTTATGTAATGTATTATTTTAATAATAAATAATTGAATCCAATTAAATTACAACCAACCAATGACACCTGTCATGGTCACGTGATTCATTATCAATGCATCCAATTACCGTCATGATATCCATTCAGCTATCAAGAATATGTACAATATTTTATTAAAGAGAACCAACATGTAGCATTCCATGGGCTCAAGTTCCTCTTTCGATCTATCTAGACACATATCAATGTGTATGTATCATAACGATGAAAGGAAGGGAACAATCCATGGCCACATTTTCCTCCTTGATTCCATCCATTGGTATAGAGATGAAGGGAAGCCATCACGTATCCCATTAGACCAATTATTCTACTTACGATCTCAAAATAATTCACATGTTAATTATATAGAATATTGTGGAATTATAAAAGGTATGGGACTCCACAAACCCATCCATTGCTTTGGTTCTTAGGATTACCAACAAGCAGATTCCCAAGGCCCTATGTTTTTCCTAGCATCGTAGTAGTAGACAGATTATTAGTACACATATTATTAGTATCCATATATTTTATTAGTGTAGTGATATTAATGTATATGGATTTGATAGTGTAACTTTACAATAACTCTACATGGATTATTCTATACTAAGTGAAAAAATATCATTGAACTCTTAAGATTATTAACAATAAATTAGAGTAATAAATTATTTAAGAAAAATTAATTACCTTCTATTAAAATTCAATTAAATTAGGTAAAGATGTAACCTTTTTAAAATGTTCAAACATTTTTTATTTTTTTAATTCAAAAATTATTAAAAGTCAACTTTTGGAAAATCTTCACTGGTTCTCAAAACAAAGTTCTATGTAAACCAATCTACACATTCATTAGAATCGATTTATCAACAGAACATATCCAACGTTAAAGATACTGACTACTTGGGGATGAGAATCAAAATCTGGTCAATAAAATCGAAAAATAAATTTTGACGCTAGTCTTCATGGCTTACATTTCAAAACCATATGATATATTTATAGACTACCAATAATGGGGGCTTTGAATACGTCTTTATTTTGGGTTTTGTTTAGCTTTACATCACACATGATGTGGAAGAGGAAGACAAGAAGAAAGGATAGTAGGATAAGTTAATTTCTTATAAGATTTTGTGAGAAGTCACTTATTTTAATATTATTATTTTTAATTAAATTTTGATATATTAATATTGGTAGAGGAAGAGAAGAAGAAAGAATAGTAGGATAAGTTAATTTCTTATAAGATTTTGTGAGAAGTCACTTATTTTAATATTATTATTTTTAATTAAATTTTGATATATTAATATTGGTATGATAGTTTATTATATTGTTTAAATATTATCTATCACTTTCACCATTGTAAAAAACATTAATTTTACTTACAATGAATTATATCATTTGGTTAGTGAAGGTGGTAGCTACTTTAGGTTTTGCAGGCCATCATGATTGTAATGGTCAACAGAACCGTCCTCCTTGGCCTCTTCTTGTTCCTCTTCCTCCTCCTACTCTACCGGCTGCTGTAAAATTTACACTACCTCCACCTGGTATTAATGATCCTCGCCTGCGAATAATTTCACAACCATCACCACCACCTCCTCTTTTGAATCCATACTATTACTATAATTTTGACCATTCCTCTGATTCTAGACCCCATTTTAGCCCAATAGTTAATATTATCATTGTTGTTGTGGTGGTCATCATTGTGCTGATTATTATTGTTGCTTACATCTTGAAAAAGATTAGCAGCATTTCGTTGCGGCTGGAAGGGCCATATACCGTCATCTTTGGCAAGAAACGTTGGGATTTGTCCAACCTGCGGATTTAATACTTTGCAGAACATTTGTTTGTGGACTGTGTATTGAATCTGTTCTCCGAGTGTGTTTTTTGTTATTTTGTTGTTGGGGGGCTGGGGGGACGCAGGTATGGGTAAAAAATATCTTGATTGCTATTGAAAGCTCAATACATTTCACGAATGTAACTAATTTTCATTAGTTCTTATGTTCACCGTAAATATATATCAATGTAATGTCAGTTACTTTCCAAAGAATTTATTTCTCTCTGTTTTTTTTTCAAAAAAACATTTTGAAATTAGCTATGCAATGTTGTTCTACATTATATTGTAACATCTTAAAATTTCTCTTAATTTCGAGAAATATTCTCTCTTTCTCTATTTTAATTTTCTTTAACAGTGACCTATTTATACTTAAAAGCCAATTACCAAACAAGCTGTTGTAATATCCCTTACTTAGGGCTTCCTTTTCTCAAGCAAAACTCTGATATATAACAATAAAACGCTGTGATACCACTGTAATATCCCTTCGAATATCAAAACAAAAGCTCCGAATTGCTTATCTGAATTTCTGCAAAATATCTTCAAATAGATAAATAAATCACAGTATAAATTCTTATTTATTTGCTCATAAGCTTACAATAGAGATCCTCTGTCAAGTATACAAAGAATATTGGAAGTACGGCCTTAATAGCCTGAATATTCCGCAAACTGGTCTGAATCTGGTACGTCTCGGCCTACTGTGTAAAAAACACAGTCACCGACGTTGGTTATACTGCCGTCGTCGGTCGACCTGTAGTCGTTAACTTGCCGACGTCGGTAATATGTCGACCGATGTCGGTCTCTGTAGGTCTCTGTTCACCGATGTCGGTGCCTGAACTTTCTGTAGATGTGTACGGATTTTCACGGATCTGTACGAAAGTCGTACGGCCGCTGATATCGCACAACCTGTATGCTTGATCATGATCTGTAGAATTATGGGCTAATACAAAGATCTATATCTGGATAATTCTTGAATCAAAAAACCCAAAATAATGAAAATACCTGTAAACCCTTGTGATAGCTTCTGTGTGAAGTTATCTCTCAAACTTGTAAACACCTGTGATAGCTTCTATATGAAGTTATCTCTCAATTTGGCAATAGATCGGCTGATCTTTCACAACCTTTGAATCACACACAATGAAGAGTTGACATTCTTCAATGCAAATGAAATCCTGGAACCCTTGGCTCAGTCTTCACAGAAGAATTTCTTAACAAGAATCAATATCAATAATAATCATGAATACAAACTCTCTCCCATGAGAATTTCTTATACTCCTCCAAAGGGGTGCTTGCTAAAATTAGATTCCCTTAAATTAGACTTAGGGCTTCTTAAATTAGAACTGGGGTTTCTTAAATTAGAATTAGGATCCTAAAATTAGACCCACTAATTAATAATTAATAATTAATTAATAATTAATTAATAATTAATAATTAATAATTAATAATTATTAATTATTAATTATTAATTAATTAATTAATTAATTAATAATTAGACCAACTAATTAATATTTGATTAAGTCAATCAAATATTAATATCTCCCTTAATTCATGTCTGAAAGAGCCCGAACGAAATCCAGCCCATCTCCATCAAGACCCTCTATCCATCTCATCAACGTACGAGGGTCGCATAATAGGCTAATCATCTACTCTGCACATGTCAACTAAAAAGGGGACATGACAGCTGTAAACATGATACCTTCCATATAGCGACAATTTTTTTTTTTAAATGTTCATATTACTTGCAAGATTTATAGTAATCCTCCAAAGAAGTTTATAGCTTAAATAAAACATAATTACAAGGTACAAAGACTTCATTAGTTACATTTTTGTTGTGATGTTTTGATGTAGGCTCTGGATTGTTATGTGTTACCGGCAGTTTTAAAATTTAATGCTTTTTTTAACTAGTATGAAGATTGTTGATGATAAATTTTAGAGCTTTCTCAAGATGTCCAACGTGATTTACAAATAAAACTATGCTGACACAATTACAACTACACCATCTAACCAAACATTTATTTTGATCATACTTTGGTGGTGGATGTCAAATATCCTGTTCTAAAGCTTTTTTTTTTTTTTTTTTCGGTTGCACATGTTAGGATAATGCTAAAAAATATTCTGGAGTCCGGATTTACACATGGAAATTGCATTTGTTTCACAGCCTTACCGGCCTTTTCAACAAAACCATTTTGTGAAAATTGTATATATAGGCATTAAGGCAAAATGGTTCATAGTCATTGAGGCATTCTGTCAAACGATTTGCATGCCTTCAACTTTGGTATATAAACAGATTATTAAATTATACCAGACAATATGAGAAACAACCATCAATCACTTGCCAAGTCAAACAATGGAGTTTCATAAAAACATATATGATTGTTCTATTCAATTTTAGCCTTTGGATCTCAAATCCTTTTGAATTTTTGTATATATCATATTATTGCAGTAAGGATTGTGATAAATCCTAAACTGCTACCAAACTGGGGTTCATAGTGATGAAATCAAAATACAGAATACAATAAGAGAGTAACTATGTATAAGAATTTAAATTGTAAATATGTGCAGAAACTCAAACGGATTCAAGTTTTGGTGTGTCCCAAGCAGAGTTCAAGGTCAATGTCTTCTGCACAGTTGACCCCATCCGAAAAACATAAAGAAAACTAACCTAGGAGAAATTTTACCTGCATGCGCAGAACTTCCTCCGTCCACCTGGGCTTGAGCTGGATCTTCTTCCTTCCACCTAGGCTCCAACAACAATCGAATGTAAAATGGCTTCCCAGCCACCTGACCTTGAATACAAAATGAGTTGGAATGCATTAGTTCACATGATACCGCCCCGAGGAATTCATTCCAAAATTCAAAAGATGCTCAAAAATACGAAATCTTGATAAACAGTGCTTGAAGCTCGGAAATTCCACTTAGATCCTACAACCACCATGATTCCATATGGATCCTTGCCACGTATGCGACTTTCTGCATAATGGGGATCTAGCTAACGCCATGGTGACGGTAATCACTCCGTCAACGACTTTTCAAAGTCAGTGGGTTTTGTGGGTTCAAGCCAGAGCACACAGAGTATTTGCGACTTGGTTAGGCTCAGGTCTCCATCAGAGTTATGGCGTCTGGATTTTGCAGGTTGGTTTGCCTTTTTTAGACCTGCAAATCAGATTTCTGAATTTCTTTTGTTGGACTGGAGAGCCTTTGGAATGTGGTTTGGCACTTCAATACTGATTTTTTTTAATTTAATTTAATTTTCGTTCTACAAAGCCGCCTCCACTTCTTGGATGGCGCTCATTTTGTGCGAGCTGCGTCTCCTTCCAGGCTCAAGATTCCACGCTTCTCTCTATGGCTGGAACGCTATTTTTCAACGTATGATTAATAATGCAACGCTTTCTCTTTGTTGAATGTCACTGCCTCTCCTGGTGGCTTGAAGCTTCTTTCTCGGAGGAAGTCGCCAAATTACCTTTGTTCACATGAAAGAGAAAAAATATAAAGAAGATTGTGTCGCTTGAAGCTTGCACAAGAACTGAGGCTCATCTATTTCCTTCATTCTTCTCTTCTACCTCTCAAACTCTCCTTTCTCAGGCTCTCTTTGAGTCTGGATCTGTTAAAATCCAAGAGAGCATGCAAAACAAGAACTTAAACAAATAAATAAGAACTGAATACAATTGCTACAACAATCTCTTGAAAGAAAAAGATTTTATTGATTTTCAATTTTCCTTGCTTACAATGATGCGTTCAAGCGTCTTTAAATAGATTTGAATACAAACGATAATTAGAAAAACAAACTCAAGACTAATTTTAGTCTTTACATGCAAACTAACTCTTTAACGAATTCTTTAACAGTTTAACTAACTGTTTGTTAACTAACTGATTGCTCAACTGTCAGTTTACTAACTGATTGCTTAACTGCAGCTAACTGTTTGCATGCATGAGGAGTGGAGAAATTAACTCCAGTTCAACTTGACTTTCCAACACTCCCCCTTAATTTCTACCACTTACAATTTTAGCATTTACTATGCCTAAATTTTGTCTCAAATAATCAAAGGTCTCTTTTGCTAATGCCTTTGTAAATATATCTGCCAGTTGATCTTTAGATTTGCAAAAGTCCGGATGGATTTCTCCATTGTTCACTAACTCTCTGATAAAGTGAAATCTTGTATCAATGTGCTTGCTTCTCTTGTGAAACACATGATTTTTTGATAATGCGATTGTTGATTTGTTATCACAGAAGATTGGTGTTGGCTCTTTCTGTGCTTGTAATAAATCTTTCAATATTCTTCTCATCCAAGTTGCTTGACATGTTGCTGATGTAGCTACAACATACTCTGCTTCAGCTGATGAAACTGTCACTATAGGTTGCTTTTTGGATGCCCATGTGACCACACATGTGTCTAAAAGAAAGGCATGTCCAGAAATACTCTTCCTATCATCAACACTACCTACAAAATCACTGTCAGTAAAACCAATCAAACTAAAATCGTTAGTTGTGGAATATAAAATTCCATATTCTGTAGTTCCTACCACATATCTTGATATTCTTTTTCTAACTTGCCAATGTGAGTCTTTTGGTGACTCCATGAATCTTGAGATTAAATTAACCCCATAACTGATATCTGGTCTAGTCACTGTAAGATACATCAAACTGCCAACTAATCTTTTGAATATTGTAGAATCAACATTAGATATTTTGTCTTTTTTGCTAAGTTTAGTCCCTGTAGCAACTGGTGTAGGTGTTGGTTTACAATTCAACATCTTAAATCTCTTTAACACATCCTTTGCATATTTAGTTTGATAGATAAATATTCCTTTCTCTGATTTTACAACTTCCATTCCCAAAAAATACTTCATTAATCCCAAATCTGTCATTTCAAATTCTTTCTTCATTGCTGATTTAAAAGTGTCTACAGACAAATTTCTAGTAAAAATCAAATCATCAACATATAAACACAATCAAAATCTGACCTTTTTTGTTAATTTTTGTGTACAAAGTAGGCTCACTATCGCTATTGTTGAATCCATTGTTTATCATATAAGAATCAATCATACTATACCATACTCTTGGTGCTTGCTTAAGACCATAAAGAGCCTTCTTCAATCTGTAAACTTTTTATTCATGTCCTTCAACTTCATAACCTATGGGCTATTCCACATATACTTCATCTATAAAACCATTCAAAAAAGCTGATTTTACATCCATTTGATATACATACCAATTATTTTGAGCAGCAATTGATAAAACCATTCTAACAGTATCCAATCTAGCAACTGGTGCAAATGTTTCATTATAATCAACTCTATGTTCTTGTGAAAAGACTTTTCCTACTAACCTTGCCTTGTGCTTTTCAACATTTCCATCTGCATCAAATTTAGTTTTAGAAACCCATTTGACTCCAATACAATCTTTACCTTCAGGTAGAGTAGTTAGATCCCATTTCTGATTTCTTTCAATAGCATTCATCTCTTCATCCATTGCTTTTATCCAATGTTCCTCATTAACTGCTTCTTCATAATACATAGGATCATGAGTGAAAAGAGAAAATTTTGAAACCAAATCTAATTTCTCTTCTTCTTGATTATAAATTTCATTCAAACTTTTCATTTTCTTACCTTTAATTCTTGATCTTAAATTAGCAAGAGTTGGATCTGATTCATCACTTACTTGTGAATTTGGAGTAGGGTGACATGCATGACTAGATGATTCACCTTGTTCAAACCTCCTAGGTGTTCTTATTGGAGTGCTTATGCCTACTTGTGGAGAGGATTGTCCAACTTGCAAATTTTGTTCTTTAGATTCTTCTTGAATTTGTGGAATTGGTGCTCCAATTGTGATGGTGCTACCATCCCATGCTTCTGCTTCCTTAAATTCAACATCTCTGCTAATAATCACTTGCTTTGAAATTGGGTTATACAACTTATAAGCCTTAGATTCTTTAGAATAGCCAATAAAAATGCATTTCTTACCTCTATCATCAAGTTTCTTCTCAATTTAGATGGTATAAGAGAATATGCGACACAACCAGAATTTTTGAAATGATATACACTATATTTCTTACCACTCCATGCTTCTTGTGGAATTCAATCTCTGACACTCTTTGTTGGGCTTCTATTCAGAATATACACTGCACATGTTACTACTTCTGCCCAATATTCATTTGACAAGTGTTTAGCTTTCAACATGCTTCTTGCCATTTTCATGATTGTTCTATTCTTTCTTTCTGCTACACCATTCTGTTGTGGTGTGTACCTAATGGTCAATTTCCTTTTGATGGCATGATATCTGCAAAAATATTGAAATTGATTAGACATATATTCTCCTCCTCTATCTAATCTAAGTACCTTGATATAATGGCCACTCTGCTTTTCAACCATTGCCTTGAATTCTTTAAACGTTCCAAAGGCTTCAAACTTATTCTTGAGAAAGTATATCCAAGTTTTTCTGCTAAAATCATCAATAAAGGTTAGAAAATAAGTACTACCTCCAAATGATGGATTTTGCATTGGTCCACATAAATCACTATGGACTAACTCCAATATTACCTTAGCTCTATATGAGGCTTTTACTGGAAAGCTCTCTCTATGCTATTTTGCCAGAATACAACTGTCACATGACCTTTGTCATGTCCCCTCTCTAGTACGACATGACACTTCACGTGGATTTGCCTATTCCAGGCTCTCGTAGGTACATGGTGGTGATGAGAGAGTCATTTTTGTGATGGGATGGCTCATTATGCTCTCAAAGAAAATATATTTATTTATTTGGGGTCAAATGTTATGTTTCTAAATTTAGATGCACTTCTTTTTAATTTTATTAAATTACTTTTTATTTAAAAATTATAATGATGTTTTACCGAGATGTATTACGAAAACTTCTAGAATTTCCAAAAAGTGCTTAAATAGACCTCATGGGTCTCTCATTTGATATCCAAGTTTATTTTGATCATTTGAATCTTCTTGAGCATTTGTAAGGCCTGATGGTCTGCAAATTTTTAATCTAATCCTTGAGAACAATACCTCTCAAGTGATTGCATAACTGAGGGTGTGAAAGATCATCTGAAGGGTTGCACTTTGAGGAGGAAACATTCAATTTCTTCATTTGGGCATCATCGACAAGTTTTGGTCAAAGGTTTACATTGCATAATCTGAAGACTTTCATGGCAGCCATGGCAATGAGTTCTAATCTTTCATTCTAGCTATTTGTTGAAGGAACAAGAACATCCAATTGAAGTGCCCTAGCTGGGAGAACATTCTCAAGAAAATGGAGGTCTATGCAAATATCTGGGGTTGACTGTAATTTGTGTTTCAGTCCCATTGAAATGATTTGAGGAAAAAGCGTGATTTTGGAATGATTATCGCTTCTAACACTGCCTGCATATATACTCTTGAAGCACCTTCTAAGCAGTCAGCAAGGATCTATTTGGTTGACAGTGGGCATTGTATTGACAACATTTGTTATGCAAGTGTTTATACGTTTCACTCAGTCGGAGCATTCTACACCTGCTAAAGTCACGCCTACCAGAGCCAGTGATGGGCAAGTTGGGGCATCGATAAGCATGATAAGTGCCTCTTGAGTAAGAAATTAAGGGACTGATCTGTATATTCAGAGTCCGTGGGTCACTGTATTTAGTATGAAAGTGAAGTGTCTTGTCAAGAAGTGTTTTTTGCTCATAGATTTTCATAGTTTTTGAAGCTAAGGAGTTATCAGTCGACGTGATTGGGAGATTAGTTCAGCTTCAACTGGCCATCCAATATAAGAGGGCATTATTGGCACTTGTAGGAGGAGACCAGAATTAATGCGAAGTCACACCAGTCCATACAGTACGGCCTGTATTTGCAGCAGTAAATAGTCAGCATTCTGGGCACAACATACAGACCAAGTTTTGTCATCAGCAGGTTCTAATTACACTTGCATATGTATAATAAAGATTATTTTATGTGCCAAGCTTGATATTCAGTTTAGAAAAGATATTATTCTATCCATGTTTGTTGAAATTTGAAGGTAGAATTCTATTATAAAAAGGATCTATATTTCTTCGAGTAAATATAGTGGCACTAATTTTTTGAATCAATGAGCTGAGTGGATTAATTTCATATTTAGTTTACACTTACAGCAGTATAGTTTAAATGCTTAGCAAGTGTTTGATGAAATTCCCTAGTACAATATCAGCATTCTTAGTGATCCTATTAGTAAGGGTCATTACGGTGGTATCAGAGCCATCATCTTACCATCCTGTGATCAGTTAAATAGTAGATGAGTGAGAGAAAAATTAGATATCATAATAGGGAGTAGTAAAGACAACAAAATTAGAATCCTCAAATAACAGAAGATACATTGCCAAAAATGTTGAGGGACACCAGCAAATTAATTTAGAATATGGCAGAAGAAGATAGGGAGACAAGTGCTGAAAGAAATTTTGACAACATGCTTGATATGATGTCGCATTTATTGGCAAGAATGGACCAGCAAGCCATTCTTGATCAAGGTCACCAGCACACAGCAGAGCATAGTGGAGTCAATGAGGAAAGGTCCGTACAACGTGCTGGAGGATCAACCTCTAGACCTCTTTTTCCCACTTTCACACCTAGGGAAGAACAGTTACATGTTGCTCCAGCTACTCCATTTGGCAAGGAGGCTAGACAAGCCTACTTGGAGTATACCACTCTCCCTCCTGGTATGCGACAAATATGGACATTTGACCAGTTCATGAATCAAAAGAATAAGAGAGGAGGAAGAAATGATCACCATGCGCCAAGGAATGATTATCGACAAGCACTTGGCAAGATTTCCATGCCTAACTATGATGGAGGTAACAAGTGTACAGCTCGGTCTTGGATTCAAAAACTAGATAATTATCTTTCTCTAAGACCAATGCTTGAGGAGGATGCCATAAGATTTGCTACGTTGCACCTTGAAGGCGCTGCTCACGAGTGGTGGTATCATGGTTTGGTCACTCTGGGACACAACCACATCACTACCTATGAGGAATTTACCAACAGATTGATCGAAGGTTCGATGTCAAAGACCTTGAGGTAAGTTTCCGTGAACTAGTACAATTAAAATAGCATGGTTCACTTGATACATATATTAATGACTTCCAAAAATTAGCAGCAATGGTTCCTGATATCTTAGAGTGTAGGATAGTCATGCTATTTACAGAAGGGTTGACTGAACCACTCAAAGGGTGGGTCAAGGCCTTTAATCCTCTCACATTCCAGGAAGCCATGGAGAAAAGCCAAAGTATGGAACTTGCAACGCCAGCAAACAGGTTCGGTTCAAAAGGCTCTTCATCAAACAAAGATAATAACGAGGATTTCAACAAAGGTAAAGAGAAGGATGAAGATACGAAAGGCAAGTCAGCTGCACCTTTGAATAAGGAAATGCTCAATGACCTGCGTAAGAAGAAGTTATGCTTCTATTGTAAGGATCCCTATGAGTTTGGACATGATTGCCCTATGAGGCCTAATGGAAAGGCCAACAGGATGATGTGGGTTTATTACGAAGGTTCAGACTCAGACAGCTCAGAGTACCATGATCTTAATGATGCAAAGTAGGAATAGGAGGTAAAACAAAAGGGGGAACTAGAGTTACATTTACAGGAGGCACATCTATCTAGTATTCAGAGAGAGGGTGCTTTCAGAATTAGAGGTGTCATGGCTAGACAAAAGGTTATTACACTCATGGATACTGGTGCCACACACAACTTTATTGATGCACGCTTCGCTAAGAGGCATGCACTCACCACTAAGGAGTTTGAGGGACTGAAAGTTAAGGTGGCTGATGGATATACTCTTTGATGTGACAGGATGGTACGTGATCTACCTCTACGCCTGAACAACTATGAGTTCAAGGCAGATTATTATGTGGTCAACATGGGTGACATGGACATAGTGCTTGGGATGCAGTGGCTACATTCATTGGAGGAGATTACCCTAAGACTTAAGGATATGGAGATGCGGTTCGAGGTAGATGGCATAACTCATGTGCTGAAGGCTATTCGTAATAGTGATGACAGGACTAATACACTTAAGAGGATGGAGAGGCTAGCCAAGCATAATGATATAGAACAAGCAGCTATTTGTACCTTGATACCTACACCTGAGGAGCAACACAAGGCTAAATATCATCTTGATGAGAAGGCATACATCAAGATTCCACCAGGCAGACCGTCGGATAGAGTGCATAATGTATTCCATATATCTCACCTCAAGAAGGCGTTGGGTTAGAATGTGGTGCTTTGTGATAATGAGGGGAAGTTAATTCCATAATCCATCTTGGATAGCAGAGAGAAGCAGCTTCGCAGGCGAGTGATCAGAGAGTACTTGATTAAGTGGATGGATTGGGAAGGTGAGGCCATTCTGCAGCATCCAGCATTGAGATTGCTTGAGGCCAAGCAATTTCAGGAGGGGTGGACTGTCATGTCCCCTCTCTAGTATGACATGGCACTTCACATGGACTTGCCTATTCCAGACTCTCGTAGGCAGATGGTGGTGATGAGAGAGTCATTTTTGCAATGGGATGGCTCATTATGCTCTTGAAGAAAATATATTTATTTATTTGGGGTCAAATGTTATGTTCTTAAATTTAGATGCACTTTTTTTTTATTAAATTACTTTTTATTTAAAAAGTATAATGATGTTTCACCAAGATGTATTACGAAAACTTCTATAATTTTTGAAAAGTGCTTAAATAGACCTCATGGGTCTCTCATTTGATATCCAAGTTTATTTTGATCATTTGAATCTTCTTGAGCATTTGTAAGGCCTGATGGTCTGCAAATTTTTAGTCTAATCTTTGAGAACGATACCTCTCAAGTGATTGCATAACTGAGGGTGTGAAAGATCATCTGAAGGGTTGCACTTTGAAGAGGAAACATTCAGTTTCTTCATTTGGGCATCATCGACAAGTTTTGGTCAAAGGTTTACATTGCATAATCTAAAGACTTTCATGGCAGCCATGGCAATGAGTTCTAATCTTTCATTCCAGCTGTTTGTTGAAGCAATAAGAACATCCAATTGAAGCGCCCTAGCTGGGAGAACATTCTCAAGATAATGGAGGTCTATGCAAATATTTGGGGTTGACTGTAATTTGTGTTTCAGTCCCATTGAAATGATTTGAGGAAAAAGCGTGATTTTGGAATGATTATCGCTTCTAACACTGCCTACATATATACTCTTGAAGCAACTTCTAAGCAGTCGGCAAGGATCTATTTGGTTGATGGTGGGCATTGTATTGACAACATTTGTTATGCAAGTGTTTATACGTTTCACTCAGTCGGAGCGTTCTACACCTGCTAAAGTCACGCCTGCCAGAGCCAGTAATGGGCGAGTTGGGGCATCGATAAGCACCACAAATGCCTCTTGAGTAAGAAATTAAGGGACTGATCTGTATATTCAGAGTCCGTGGGTCACTGTATTTAGTATGAAAGTGAAGTGTCCTATCAAGAAGTGTTTTTTGCTCATAGATTTTTATAGTTTTTGAAGCTAAGGAGTTATCAGTCGACATGATTGGGAGATTAGTTCAGCTTCAACTGGCCATCCAATATAAGAGGGCATTATCGGCACTTGCAGGAGGAGACCAGAATTAATACAAAATCACACCAGTTTGTACAGTACAGCCTGTATTTGCAGTAGTATACAGTCAGCATTCTAGGCACAACATACAGACCAGGTTTTGTCATCAGCAAGTTCTAATTACACTTGCATATCTATAATAAAGATTATTTTATGTGCCAAGCTTGATATTCGGTTTAGAAAAGATATTATTCTGTCCATGTTTGTTGAAATCTGAAGGTAGAATTCTATTGTAAAAAGGATCTATATTTCTTCGAATAAATATAGTGGCACTAATTTTTTGAATCAATGAGCTGAGTGGATTAATTTTGTATTTAGTTTACACTTACAGCAGTATAGTTTAAATGCTTAGCAAGTGTTTGACGAAATTCCCTAGTACAATATCGGCGTTCTTAGTGATCCTATTAGTAAGGGTCATTACAACCTTCCTGGCTGTTCTATTGGTGGTAAACCCTTCACCATATTTTTTTTCTATAACAAATTTAAACCTCTAAAATGCAAATGTCCATACCTTAAGTGCCATAACCATGATTTGTCTGGCTGCATGGTTTTGAAGTGGGCTTCCTCTTCTGCTTGGATGCACTGAATATGAAGAGGGAACATTCGATTCTTGGTCATCTCCACTTTGCCTATCAACCTGTCACTTGGAAACTTGTCCAGTATTGTGCAAACATTATCCATAAAGGATAATTTGTAACCTTTCTATACTAACTGACCAACACTCAAAAGATTATGTTTTAGTCCAGGTACAAAATAAACATCAGGTATAAACCTTCTTTTACCATTCTTGGCCAAAACATTTATGACACCTTTACCCATGACATCTACTGTGATATCATTTCCTAATTTCACTTATGATTTTACAGAATCATCAAGACTAGCAAAAAAAAATTTATTCCCTGTCATATGATTACTGCATCCACTATCTAGGAACCAAATATCTTTAGCTTTTTCTTGAGTAACATTATAAGTGAGAAATAGACTAGTTTCACCTAGGTTAGAACTAGATTCACCTGTGTAATTAGCATTTTGTTTCTCCACATATCTTTGTTTACTTCTACAGTCATTAGCATAATGACCATATTTCTTTTAGTAATAACATTGAATATTAGATTTATCAAACCTCTGTGAACCTTGTTGGAAGTGATTGTTTCCACGTCCTCTACTACTGTAGTTTTGATTACTATTCTCATCTTCATCTGAATTATTCCTTCCATATCTGCCTCTACCTCTTCCTCTAAAGTTTGACCTGGCTCTTCCTCTTCCTCTGCCACTAATACCTATGACTTGAAGCCATTCTCAAGAGAAGTATTATTCCTATGCATTCTGGATTCATGTGTTAACAAAGAACCCATTAATTCATCTACAGATAAATTTTCCAAATCCTTGGTTTCCTTAATAGCTACAACTATTGCATCAAATTTATTGGGTAAACACTTAAGTATTTTTTCTATGATCTTCTGATCCGTCATAGTTTCTCCATTAGATCTAATTTGATTCACTATATTCAAAACTTGACCCATAAACTGGTCTATAGATTCTAATTCATTCATTTGCAAATTTTTGAAAGTTCTCCTAAGAGATTGCAATTTGGCAATTTTTACCTTTGTGTTACCTCTATAGGTAGTTTCTAAGATTTTTCATGTCTCTCTGGATCTTGTTGCTGCTACAACTCTGGAAAATATAGATTCATCCAATGCCTGTTGGGTGAGAAATAAAGCTTTTGCATCTTTTTTTTTATTCTCTTTAAGCTAGTCCTTTTGTGCTTGATTTAATGCTAGATGGGTTACCTCATCCTGCGGTTCTACAAAACCACTCTCTACCAGATCCCAAAAAACTTGTGAGCAAATAAAGTTCTCATCTTAATTGCCCAAAAATTGTAATTCTTACCATTGAAAATAGGAATTTGAGGGTGTGAAATACTGTTGTTCGCTGTCATTTTTCACATTGAAATGGATTTCTGATTGTTGTTTCTGAAACACAGTCACTGACGTCGGTTACACTGCTGCAGTTAGTCGATAATACTGCCTATGTCAGTTTACTCTACCGATGTCAGTCTGGGAGTCGGCCGATGTCAGTTATACTACCGATGTCGGTCTCTACGCTGCCTGCTGGCAATTCCTGTGCCTGACTACTTCGCTCTCCTTTTTTTTTGTCGCCTCCCTACTGGTTGTTTTCCTAACCAGGCGCTTCTGCCACAACCTGGGCTCTGATACCAATTTGTCAGAATCCAAGAGAGCATGCAAAACAAGAACTTAAACAAATAAATAAGAACTGAACACAATTGCTACAACAATCTCTTGAAAGAAAAAGATTTTATTGATCTTCAATTTTCTTTGCTTACAATGATGCGCCCAAGCATCTTTAAATAGATTTGAATACAAACAATAATTAGAAAAACAAACTCAAGACTAATTTTAGTCTTTACATGCAAACTAACTCTCTAACAAATTCTCTAACAGTTTAACTAACTGTTTGTTAACTAACTGATTGCTCAACTGTTAGTTTACTAACTGATTGCTTAACTGCAGCTAACTGCTTGCATGCATGAGGAGTGGAGAAATTAACTCCAGTTCAACTTGACTTTCTAACAGGATCTATACCAAATCTCCAAGACGAGAAAAGGGCCGAACAGAAATAATTTCTCATTTAAAAATTAAAGTAAACAATAATATTATTTAGACAAAGCTAATGTATAAGATTAGTCTTGAAAAAAATGAAGGAAAATATATCACTGATTTTCTAAATAGTTAGGAGAGTTTTAACAAGCTCTAGTATAAGAGATCACATAACATATATATGATTTATTTATACACTAAGATTTATGTGATTTATTTATATAGCCACATATTTATCCATTCATAATTAAATACCAGGTTAGCTATATTAATTTTATTTATATTAATTTAATTATTCTAACAACATATGTAGATAGAATGACAAGCCTTTTAAATTTTAAAATCATTTATTAAAATTTCCAGAAGGGTAAAATATTCAACTACAAATATATTATCGACTGTATGTTGTAATACATTATTATCACCATAGAAAATATAAAAATTGTCTATAGCTACTAGTCTAACAATAAAGAATTTACCCTAGAATAATATATATAAGTAGTTTTATTTATTAGTACCTGCAGGTACTGTATTGAAGGCCTGCGCATATTATTTCTTTTGACCTGTGTTGACGACCAATGGGAAGCGGCTACCTGTTATAAATGTAACCAAGTTTCTAATTTTTATCAAATGTTACCAATAAACTATTATTTTTACTGGTTACTGTTAACCTGTAAATAATATGTATATCTTGCAGCCAATCAAATTAATGTATTTCAATTATTTTACAATGTTTTGAGAAAGCCTGCAATTTTTTTTTTTCTGTCTTTGTGTTATACCTATGCTCGCAAAGCTGCTAGTACTTTCGTAGGCTATACGATTTCAATTTCTGTAAAAAGAACTCAACTCAAAGTGCCTCAAGGAAATAATGCCATCTAACTTAAAGACTGCATTTCAATTATTTTGGAGAGCGAATGCCATTTTATTAGTACCTACCTAGTACTATATATTTCACCTTAGGCGTTTACTTGGGTGAACTGTTTCTTACTAGCCAATTAGGTGTTGTTCCTTGTTATGAATGCATTTAACTTACTAAAGTTTTTAGAAAGGTACCAATAAAATTATATTTTCCTTAGTTACAGTTAAATGGTGAATAATTTTGAAAGCAGTAGCCAATCAGAAGCCACCTCATAAACTTTAAAACTATTTAACTCAAGGTTTTTATATTGAATGATAATGATGTTGACAACTATCCTCACAAACAGGCGCTGAAGGTGTTGCGCAGCCATGTATCCTTCCCCAAAACGTGGCAAAACTGGAATACTTGTTTGTTTAGGGGGTCTGACCAATTCAGCGCACTGATGTATATGCCATATTAATTTCTGTTTATTCACATTCATCTTGGACACCAGGTGTAGATGCAATAGGATCTAAACATAGATTCCAACTATGGCTTGCTCTGCAAGGAATGCCTAAAAATGAAATAAGTTAAATTTTGCAGGTAAACGAAATTGCTACACACGTTACTTATGGCTCCTCTGCAATTTCATCCATGGCATTGATTCCATTCTCATCATTGCAAAAATTTTAACCTATTTAAGTTTCTTTCATCTATTCATAACCTCCAAGACTCAATTGCCAACAACAAAAATCCAATCAAATGCTATGAAGTGGAAAAATTATTAGATACTTGTTCACTGGCCTAGATTTGAACATATGCATAGCTTGTATCATCCACAAGATTTATAGTATAAATATAAGATTTTCCTTGTGTTATATTCATAAAAAAATTATAACGTGAATTACAAATAAGTGAAAACCCTTGATAGACGATAATACATCTGATTTTGGCATGTGACATTTAGGTTCATTTGAGCGCTGCAGCTTGGTGCAACAATCATTAATGTAATTGAAACTATTAGGCATCATGTTTTCACAATGTATTCTTGATATATTATCCAATCCTAGTAGGAATGCCCCATGCATTACGAGGGGAAGGCCCACTACACATAATACACACTAAATATTTGCTTTTAAAGATGTTGATCCCATATCTAAACATGCTAAGATTTTTTATAAAATTATTTTCCAACACTATAATAAATTTTAACAAATAAACATCACGAATTCAACAGCCAAAGTCTACAACTACAATATTCAAACACTTTGTAGAGAGAATCAATTTGAGGAAGCTATGTTCATCTTGCATGATCTAGATAAGCATGTTATTCTAATAGGCTTTGACACTTATTCATGTTTGTTACAAGCCAGTACCAATGTAAAATATCTTTAAAAAGGTAAGAATCTCCATGGCCACATGCTTTTAACTAGATTTTAACTAAGTGATGACTCTGTAGGCACTAAACTCTTGAGTATGTATTAAAACTATGGTAGTTTTGAGGAGGCACGCCAACTATTTGAGGAAATGCTTAAACCAAATATTGTACCATGGAATGTTATGATAAGATGTTGTGTCATTTATGGATTCTATGATTGTGCCCTTACAATATATAACAAAATGCAGAGGGCGGGTGTTTGTCCAAAAAGATTTATGTTCCCCCTCGTTCTCAAGGCATGTGCTAGCTTGGGGTTTCTTTGCCAAGGGAAGCATATCCATGACTTTGTGGTGAAGTGTGGGTTTGAGTCTGATGCTTTTGTGGGTAGTGCTCTCATAGACATGTATGCAAAATGTGGTGTCATTGAGTATGAACGTTAAGTGCTTGACAAAATGTCTCACAGAGATGTGGTCTCTTGGACTTCCACGATACGAGGGTATGTCAAGAATGTGCAGATTAATGAAGCCATGGATATTTTTTAGTGTATGCAACTTCCAAGTGTGTATCCCAATTTGATTACTATTGTCATCATTCCTCTAGTCTGTGACCACTTAGTTGATCTGTATAAGGGAAAGGAAATTCATGATTATGCACTAAATAGAGGAATTTAGCTTGATGTTTTTGTGGCTAGATCCCTCATTCACATGTATGAAAAATGTGTTGGAATGGATTTTGCAGGGCATGTGTTTGACAATATATCTCAAAGAAATGTAGTTTCATAGAATCCAATAATTGCAAGTTTTGCTCAAAATGGAAATTATGATAGTGCTTCTAAATTATTCCATCGAATATAAAGTATAGGCATTAAATCCAATTTGGTTACATGGAATATAATGATTGTGGAATATGCACAAAATGGGTGTTTGAATGAAGCTATAGAACTTCTTTGTCAAATGTGGCTAGCTAGAGTTGAATGAGGTCTAGTTACCCTTGCAAGTGTGCTCCCAACATGTGTCACTTTAGCAGCTCTGTAACAAGGTAAGGAAATCTATGTTCAAATAATGCCAAATGGATTTGATTCGAGTGTTTTTTTGGGGAGTGCCTTGCTAGATATGTATTGCAATTATGGGAACACAGAGATTGCATGAAGAGTGTTTGATAACATGTTGGAAAGATATGCATTTTCATGGAATGTAATGATGGTGGGGTTTGGAGTGCATGGTCATGGTGAAGAAGCCATTGCACTTTTTAAACAAATGCAATAGGAAGGCATGAATCCATACCAAATCAATTTCAATGCTATTATGTGTACATGTAGCCATTCAGGACTATAGTTAAATGCATGTAGCTCTTTAAGCAGATGATTTATGAATTTTATTTTATCTCTAGAATGGAGCATTATGCATAAGTGGTTGATCTTCTTGGTCATGTTGGTTACTTAGAAAAGGCTAAAGACTTCATCTAAAACATGCCAACAAAACCAAGTGTCAAAGTGTGGGTGATCTTGCTTAATGCATGAAGAGTCCATCAAAATATTAATCTAGGAGAACATGTGGCATAAAATATCTTTGAGTTGGAGCCTAAAAATATTGGATACTATGTACTACTGTAAAATATATATGTTGAGGCTAGTTGGTGGGATGGTGTACCAAAAGTGAGGGCAAAGATGAAAAGCAAGGGATTGAATAAAAGTCTAGGATGCAGTTGGATTGAAGTTAATAACAAAAGTGTAGGAGATGGATGAAATCCCACTTCTAGGCTAAATCCTTGTCCTCCAGAGGACATGAAGAATATTTACTACATTAAGATTTAATTTTTAAATATGCGATCCAAACATACCCCACACCAAGTCCATGTTTAAATGGTGGTTGTACTTCTCAATTATCTATGCCAAGTCATGGCTGCTCATAGCCTCCCACCCATAATTACAATTACAATCAGCATCCACTGGAATTACAGAGGTCTATTCCTATTCTTGTTTATGTTCCTATTCTAGCCGAGTCTATAAAAGCCTTTACAAAGCAATCTCTAGTCTCTAAATTCAATGCAGGGCATGTACTGAAGCCGTTCATGGCACCTTTTTAAGTAATTAATCATTTTGGTTCTCCCCCTAAATTTATTACAATGACCGACATAGCATTTTGCCTTTTTTTTTTCCTTTTAAGTGATGAATGTCTACTATTTGGGGAAATTTTAAAATGGTTATACATATTTCAATTCTTCTTTAATGGAATTTATCTCAAAAAATTCACAATTTTTTAAAAGAATGTATGCTTTTTTATTCAAGGATTTTTTAAAAAGGAATGTTCAATGTAATCATCGTCCATATTTTGAGAGGGCACATGGAAATATGATATTTGAAATATCAATGAATTGCAGTCCCAAAATCATTTGTTGGTCAAATCTTTGCATGGTAACATGTATAAAGTGAATTTTATTTTATTAAATTATTATCAATACTATTATAATTGATATTTTGATGTGTATTTTTTAATAGGTTTTAAATTTTTACAATTCTTCTTTCTTTGTGATTTTGATATTAAATTAGATGTGCTATTAAAATTTAATCTGGAAAAAAACATGCATATACATATTCATTTTCCACAAAGTTTTTCTCCATTACATGCGTAGAATTTAATTTGTAAAAAAATGATATTCATATTCATGTTTTCATAAAGAAAGTCAATGATTTCATAAAGCAAGTACAAAAATTTTATTTCCATATCTTTGTGTAAAGCATAGTAGGTTGGAGGGAAAGCAAGAAGGCAAGAAGGGAGGTTGGTTTTGAGAGAAGCTCCATCTAATGGTGAATTTTTAATATCTCATCTGAGTAAGTTTCCCTATCTTGTCTATTTTTATTTTGTTACAAATATTATGAACACAACTTTTTAAGAGGTCTAGGATTCTATTTGTACAGATCAATTTTACATTTTATGATGTTTCTTGAGTGGCTGATCATTTTCATAAAAAATTCTAGGGTTTTAGTAGATGCATTTCACCTTGCCATGAGCTTGAGTGTAGAATTGGTCTATGTAGGAAAATGGAAGCACAACAGGTTAAGGTCTTAACTTTCTATAATTTTAACTAACTTCATAAGACAATCTTATAACAATAGTCTTATACAAGTGTTATCTAAAATAATAAGCCTATTCTTTTTTCAAAATTTGGCATAGTATTCTCAGCAATGATCCATATCATTAAATGTTAATAAGTTTCAAAGTTGACCAATTTGTTAGCTTTTAAAAAAATATGACACATAAAAGACAATGTTGCATATTAGATTAATTTTTTTTCTTCTTATTATATAATTACAAATAGTAGAATGTTTTTTACTATAAATAAATATCTATATATTCTTTAATTTCAATGTTCAATCCAACTTGTCAATATCTACATTGTACACAAAATCATGTTCACTAGATATACCCTACTAAAAAATAAAATAGGTTACCCTGGCTAATAAGTAATTGATATATACCCTACTAAAAAATAAAATAGGTTACCCTAACTAATAAATAATTGATAATATAATATGAACAAAATTGAGAAATTTCAAAAATATAAAGAGGCTAGGTTATTGAAGCTGCTTCAATACACAATCCTACAATGATTCTTCCTAAAACGAGCATTACAACATTTGGTGAAAAAGCCAACACAATAATTCCTAAGCTAATTTGTCACTAAAGTGAAGACATTTGGATACTTTATCAACCCAAGTAAGTAGGTACTAGAGCCACCCACAACATGACCCTTGTTAATCAAGGCATGGTTAAATGAAGTTTTGATGAAGATAAGGTGCTACCAATAGTGAGTTTATTTACATTTACAATTTTTTTTAATTTCAGAAATAGATTTTTTGAATAATCTTTATATAATTTGAAAAAGTTATACAACTTAACAAATTTATAAATATAGATTATTCAAGAACATTTTTTGAAAAAATCATATCTCAAAATATCAAAATATATGAAGAAACTTGTTATTTAAATAATAATAAAATAGTAATAAGATAAAATTGACCAAATCTACAAATATAATTGGTCAAGATTATTTGTTATATATATTTTTAATAGTATATAAAACTAATATTTATGTTCAAATTTAAGAAAGTGAATTAAATTTTATAAATTCAAATTTCAATACAAATAAATGTAACTAGGTGAAAAAAATAGGTCCCTCCACAAATAAACCAAGATTACAATCAATTTTTAAAAAAAAATGAAATTGATGTAGAAATAAAATTAGTAAAGGCTGGTATAAGTAAAGATTGATAAACCTATTACCAAATTAAAAAGAACAAAAGAACTGCAGTAATTGAGATGCCTTAAAAAATTCTAGACAAATTTGAATATGTTGAAGTAAGTTACGGATCATAAATAGTAAGGTGAGGTAATAATGGATAACTAATAGAATAATGGATGAATAATAGTTCATATTTAGTTTTAAAATGCTTTGCATTGAAAAGTTAAATGTTTCTAATAAAATAAAATAAACTTTAGATTTTAAAAAAGAAGACCATTTTAATAGAAAATAACAATCATAAACAATTGATTATAAAATTTTATCATAATACCATATATTCCAACTCTTAAATTTAAGAAACCCATCCATTCTTCTTAACAATAAATAACTAATAATAATTAATAATGAAAAATAAAATACAAATACTAAATAAATCTTTTAAAAGAATTAGTGATCAATAATTATAACAGAGGCTCTAAAGGCTCATATACGAGCAACAATTATAACAAGGACTCTAAAGGCTCATATTTGAAATGAAGATGCTAAATTAATCATCATTGAGTTTCATGGCCTTGTTTCTAGGGCCACCTCACCTAATTTCATCTTGTACGTTGACATGTTCCTTGTATGACTATTTTGCAATTTCAGTAGAAAGAGTTAACTGATTTGATGTCATGTGCATGATTTAGTTTTATTTTTATTTTTTATTTTCTATTTTTTTTAATTTTACTTTTTTTAATTATAAATTTAACAAACATTTTAAAAAAATGTTTGTTGTCTTTGGTATTTTGGATAAAAGAAAAATAGTTGACTCCACAATTTATCTAACTTTACAGCTGACTTCAGATGAAATTGCTATAAGTGGAGAGATACTTCCAAATAACCTTGCATTTGACTCTACAATTCACATAGCGCTGTATGAAAATAATCGCGTACAACATTTAAGAATGGTGACCTTAATGAACTGAACATGACCATGGCCACCTTGTGCAATAAATTTAATTCGATTTATTATTTTAATTACGAAACAAACTTTTGTGTTAACCATTTGAGTCTCTTTAGGATATATGTGGAGAGAAAAAGAAAAAGAAAAATATATATAATTTCAACTTCAAATTTTCCTATAATCATATTCTTGAGTTTTCTTTTAAATGTCGAGTATAATGTAGTCTTTGTTGGTGAAGCACTAAGGCATTTACTAGTATGAAAAATCAATTGCATAACAATCAAAGGTATGTAATTTATATAACCCAACTTTCAGTGTCTCGCGGTTCGAATCCCGTGGATAACGCACAAAACCCAGAGTCGTTCTCAAGAAATCGAAAACCCGGATTCATTCTTGAAATCGAAAAAAGATCAACCGGGTATTTGAAAATGCCAATAAACCAATCAAAAACAGACCTGTCTGCTGAATCTTACACATCTTCGGCAGCAGAGAAGAAAGGATGCGATTCCCACCGATCGAAAATAGCCGTCACGATTAGATTCTTCTAATACGATCGAAAACAAACTCAATGCCGATGAAATAAAACGCAGATTTATAGCAGCCGTTAATTAATTTTAGGTATATAACAAATCCTTCAAGGCTCCCTATAAGGGTTTTGCAGACAAAGGAACCCTTGCTAATCTATATTTCCAAGCAATGAATATTTGATGGCATATACACACCGAGATCACCCAATTTGGGGCTCTAATATATTTATTTAAAAAATGCAGTGTGGAAATAAACATAAAGTGTGCGTATCTTTCGTCCGGGATTTAAATTATAAGACACTAATATATTGTGGATTGAAGTTAATGTGGACATGGATTAATGTTTTATATGTTCAAATAATGGGCATTTGGACTTAATGTGGGCAAGAAAAAGGCCATTTCAAATATTAACAAATTTTATAGTTTAAAAACATAAGTTAAAATAATAATATTTAAAAAAAAAAAATCAAATTTTTAATATTTTTTTATTTTATTTTATTCATAATATTAGAAATTTTTTAATTAATATTAAAAAATTAAAAATGAATTATATTTATATTATTTATTATAATTAAAATGAATATGTACCAAAAATAATCATTTAAAAAAATTATAATAAATGAATTATAAATAGTTAAATGTTAAATAAGAAATTAAAAATGCATAAAACTTAATGATGGTTAGATTTTTATCCATTTTTATGGTGGTTTAATCTCAGAAACTTTCGCTTGGTCATGTCACCTTTTATTAAAAGAAGTATTATATTAGAAGTTATCATTAAGGTGTGAGTTATGTTGAACTATATTTAAACTGGATTGGAACTTTTTAGTTAGATAACATCTTTTTCACCATACGGGAACTTTGGTTTAATGTGAAAAAGAGTTGGCATTTGTTATACAATAAAATAAATCCATCTCAATGAACCCTTCAAGATATGGCAATCACCATTACTAAATGGTGTAATGAATACAATTGGCAAATCCATCATTGACTGTCATATCTAGACTTATATCTAAGAATCTTCATGAAAATCAAGAATGTTAGCCATAATTGTTTTAGGCATATCTTGACCTATCTAAAAAGCCTTTGAGATAGATAAATCCATAATGAAAATAGAAATTGCTATTTACAATTGATATAGGTCAAATAACAACAAATGAAGCCTTCAAGACACTCCAATCACAATTACTAAGTTGCATGAGCATATAGATAATGTGCCTCACTCCCATCTAGTTGATCGTTTCACACAGTTAGGAACCTCATTAAGGGGTACAAGGTCCAATGGGGTTAAATGTCATGTCATATGAAACATGCCTTATGTGGTTGGAGTTTTTGTTAGTAGACAATAGGGGAGTATTTATCAATTTGAGTGTTTCACCTTTAAACCCTAGACCAAAACAATGAAGATGGCCATGACGAACATATAAGTCTTTCGTTGATGGACACAAGAATAGGCCTTTTCAAATAAATGGAATGATTTTTTTTGGATTGCTAACACCTTTGGATGATTTGAGAAGATGTATCTTACATTTTGAACTTTATAGAAAAAATCATATTATATGTTAAATAAATATGTTATACAAGAAGATACCACTAGCATATATATTTAAAATAAACATATGTAAATACGCTGATATGTATCATTTCTAAGGCAACTATTCCACCTATGTCACAATAGATGCCTCAATAATAATATTTCTCACCATTTTTTACATAAATTTATCTATAATAGGTATACTAGTGTCTATATGTATGTATGTAAATAATAAATTATTATGTGTGTGTGTGTGTGTGTGAAAGATGATTAGAGATATCTTTTTAGGTGCCAATTCTATTCTTCACAAATTCAAAATCATATAGGCATCACAAGAACATTATCTCTTGGTGTCTTTGGCATACAATTATTTAAGATATACATGCTATTATTATTGTTGTTGTTGTTGTTGTTGTTGTTGTTGTTGTTGTTTTTGTTATTATATAATGTATAATATACAATATGTATATATACAATATAACAAATATATCTCTACATGTGTGTTATACTATTAGTAATATAATAATAATCTACTATAATACTACATAATCATCATCATCATCATCATCATCATCATCATCATCATCATCATCATCATCATCATCATCATCAATTATATGTATGTATGTATGCATGTGTGTGTGTGTGTGTGTGTGTGTGTGTGTGTGTGTGTGTGTGTGTGTGTGTGTGTGTGTGTGTGTGTGTGTGTGTGTGTGTGTGTGTGTGTGTGTGTGTGTGTGTGTGTGTGCGTGCGCGTGTGCGCGCGCGCGTGCATTAGCATACACAGACACACACACACATATCTATGTAAAATATGGAGAGAGAGAGAGAGAGAGAGAGAGAGAGAGAGAGAGAGAGAGAGAGAGAGAGAGAGAGAGAGAGAGAGAGAGAGAGAGAGAGAGAGAGAGAGAGAGAGAGAGAGAGAGAGAGAGAGAGAGAGTATTTTTAAAGTGAGACACATCGAAAATAATTTCTCTATGTATTTCATATAGATTTATCTAAGATGTTATACTAATATATATAACATATTATACAAATATTATATTAGTATTACTATATATATATATATATATATATATATATATATATATATATATATATATATATATATATATACTAATATTTTATATATAGTTTTTTGGATTCATGATGGTTTTTTGATCAGAATGTAAATTGGTATGGGACATAATCAAATGATTAGATCCCCATGTAATTTATTAACCACTTGAATACTACATCTATACCATATGCTACCAAATGTATACCAACTATTACAAACAATGACCACCACTAGCCTCTAGGATCACCAACAGCCATTAGCGGACCTAAGAATATAATTAATGGCCACAACCAACCTCACCTACCTTTCCAAAGATTTGAACTTGGGTCTATTACTTGAAACAAGCAAGCCACTTTTATCTACTTACCCATCTCTCATTGGCTATTTTGTGCATAATATTAATTATTAATGGTAAATATATAATATTAATATATTATGATATGCATAATATATTATAATATTAGATTAATGGTTATGATTATGTAATAATGTTTTAATTATTCACACTTCATTTCTACATTCACAATTTTTGTTTCATTAAAAAAACTCATTTAAAAGTGCACATAAGACAATCAATTGTAGTCTAGACCATCATTGATACCACATAGTAAAATTTTACTCCTTGGAGTTAATGAAACCTCCTTTAATCCATCAATCACACATATAAAAACACTTTTTTATATATACAAATAAATATATGTACTAGTGCAACGCAATCCTTATTATTGATCTAAGATGGTCACACCCAATTCCCCAATCAAAATTTAATAAAATGTGGCTTGTTGATTTTATATAGCAATGGATGGTAAGGATTACACAAATACCACATATTCATAGATTCATTTAGTGATAAAACATTGAAAATAATAGACAAATTCAAATTTGATCGATGTAAGTGCATTATTAAGGTCATTGGATCGAGGGTGGCATATTATATGCAAGTTATTGCTTGGGATCTTGTATTGTAGGCATGGAAAAATATTGAAGGTGCATCTACGTTATGTGTAGGAGAAGAATTGGATCACTTATATTCATAGCGTCATTTGGATCCTTCAAAAATCTACAAGATATTTCAACCTGAAGCTAAAGATATGTAGAAAAACTAAGTACACTAAGTGAAATTATTAAAGGTATATAGTAGGATTTATAAGGGTCTAAGTGCCATTATTGACATTTTAGGTTGGACACCTTGCATTTACCATTTTGTGTCATTTACCCAAAATGCCACATGACTAAATTATTCCTTTCAAAATGGAACAACTTGTCAACTCAAATATTTATTACCATTATTGTAAATGATGTCTATAATAGTTGTAAAGATTCTAAATTCAATCACTAGATGTCAATGGCATAACTAAATACATGGAATGTAATTTAATGTTTTTGTGGCATCATGATATGGCTTAGCCATCATGGATTCCCTCGAGTCTATAATAATGTCCAAATAACCACACTAGGAAGCCCACAAGATTATTTGAATGTCAATATTCAAATCAAGTAAATTTTTATTTAATAATCAATCCATTTTCTTATTCAAATATTTTTATAATTTGGTTCTTTTTTAAATGGGATTTTTTTAACTGATGGTCAAATAGACATCAAATTTCATATTGGTATTAAAAGTGAACATACTCACTCCATTACAACCGATCACCCTTGGAAGCTATTATAGAATGCCTATTAACTTAATAATAAAAGCATACATATCTCCGATAAATATGTATAAAATTCACTAATAGATATCATCCTTAAGGCACCTATATCATATTAAATTATAAAATTAGTGGAATAGGCTCCTTGAGAATGATATCTCGTGGTATATTTTACATATATTTACATAATATAGTAGTACTTTCCACCTTCTAAAATAAAGGTAAAAAAATATTGTTAATAAAAAATATTTAATGCAATATTAAAATGGAAAATAGATTAAAGCATAAATTTATATATATGATTATATAAGAAATATAAAAGTAAATTTATGATATTCAAATTGCATGAATTTTATTTTAAAATAGAAAATAGAAATCAACACACATATGCTATATATATGTGTAGCATAACAATAATGCTATGATATTCAAATTGTATACATTTGATATTGAAATCAGAAATAGATAGCAATAGATATAAAAGGGAGGAATGTTGTGGTTGTGATAAATCTAGAAGTCTTATTTTAATCCCTCTAATAAGATAATATTTTTTTGTACATATCATTCTTTGGAATATCATATGCAACAACGATGTAGCTTGTCGTTGATTCTAATGTCTAATAATTAAATCAAGTTTTTTTAGTTTCTCACCAAGTTAATAGTTTTCTCAAGTTGTTTTAATTCCAAAGTGAATTTATATCAATATCTCTTTGACCCAACATATCAATCTTAGAAACATGGCAAACTTGTTTTTGGTGTAGGCCTGATATAATGCTCCACTCATGTTCAATTATATCTAATATCATTTTTATCTTAAATATTATCAAGCATTTTCTCTTCATCTTTATCTCTTTTATTCTTATATACCTTTTTCACTCTTTATTTTCAAAATTCATTTTTAGTTGAGCCATATTCACTACATGTATATTTTATTATTTTTATATTATTCATGTGATTATAAACACTTTATAATAACATATTAACACAAATATAAGAATGTATAACTACATATTAGTATTCAAAATAGAAGAAAATTATTTTCTCTTTCCATTTTATAATTAATTAAAATAATTAAAATTGATAATATAACATAAATAATCATAATAATGAAATTATTAGTAAAACAAAAATGTGAAATAAAAGTCTTATAAATTTCATGTGTCATGTCCCCATTCTGGGTGACACCGTTTAGCATGACATTCTACGAGGATTTTGCCTATTCCTAACTCTCGTAGGCAGATAAAGGTGGTGAGAGGGTCCTGTTGGCGATTCGACGGCTCATGACGATCTGGGAGATAGTTTATTTTTATTTTGGAGGCCAAATTGTTATATTTTAATTTTAAAATGCACTTTTATTTTAAATTACTTTTATTTAAAAAGTATAACAAGTTTTGTATGATGTATTACGAAAACTCATGGAATTTCTAAAAAGTGCATAAATAGACCCTATGGGTCTAGTATTTGGCATCCAGAGTTTATTTTTGATTATTGAATCTCTTTGAGCATTTGTAAGACTGCAGAGTCTGCAATCATCACATTAATCCTTGAGAACGATACCTCTCAAGCGATTTGCATAACTGAGGGTGTGAAAGATCATCTGAAGGGTTGCACTTAGAAGTGGTATTTAGCTACTTCAAGTTGGGCTTATTTGGTACTCAGACATTTGTCTGAGGGTTCATATTTTTAGTGGTTACATTGATCTGTATAAGTATGGCTTGTACCTACAGAACCGTACGGACGGCGTACGAATAGAAGTACGAACGGCATGCAAACAGTCTCCTAGCCAGGGTTTGGATCTTCAACAATTCCTTATATTATCCATTTCAAATTGAAGGAGGATGCACAGGTGAAACCCTAGTCGATAGGGCATTCTGGTTTAGTATACAGGAGAGCACTTGGTCGCACAGATAAAAATAAAAAAGAACAAGCGAGCGGTTGACTGAAGGAAACCGCAGGTTGGGGACACGTCCGACAGGGGCAAGTTTTGAGAAGAACAAGAGTGTATAGTCTTTGTGCCTACACGTCATAGGTAAAGGAAAGAATACAAGGTCGTGATAGGGTTGTAAAGGGCTTCACGGAACCCGTGGACACAGAGGTTACACATGGGCGTAGACTGGCAGCCGGCATTCTGAGAGAAATGATGTGGAAGCGGCGATCTAGTATTTCAGTAAGTTTTAGCCTGCCCTAATCCACAAAGGAGCTCTCAGCCGCGGGTTGGGGACACGTCCGATAGGGGCAAGTTTCAGGAAGAACAAGAGTGTATAGTCTTTGTGGCTGCACATCGTAGGTAAAAGAAAGAATCAAGCTTCCACGTCCTATCAGCCGCTTGACTCTTCAAATAGGTTTGGCCTTCCTAATCAGAAAACACGCAAAGAGATTAATATTCAGTTTTATAAAATAATTATTTGGTCTATAAAATTTGAGATTTAAAATTTGCAATCTATTGTAAAAAGGATCGATATTCTCTTGAATAAAAAAATTAGCTGAGTGGATTAATTTTGTATGTTGATTTCCACTTACAACAGTATAATTTAGTCATTTGACAACTATTTGACAAAATTACAAAGATGTAATCAGTGATAATTTTGACTAAATTCTTAAATGCAATGTAATTTTTGATATTCGTTAAAGTGTTTGTCAAAATTCCTTAGCATAAAACCAGTGTATTTAGTGTGCCCATTAGTAAGGGACATTATAGTGGTATCAGAGTGGTTTCCTGCCAGCCTGATTGGGTTATCACAGATTGAAGTCAATTAGCAGTATGGCGACAACAGGAGACAAGGATTTGGAAGAAAGAATGCACAATGCAAAGGAGAAATTAGAACGTCCATTTCAACAAACAGAGGACCTTCTAAAAACTTTGGAGGAGATGGAAACTTATTTAGGTAAGGTTGGTCAGTCAGATTCTAATGCTATGCAAAGAACGTTATCTCCAGCATTTGGTTCATTGGTGAAGGCCCGATTATTGAAACATCCTGATGAGGTGGTAAGACTTGCAACTCTCTCTTGCATTAGTGAAATCCTAAAGATACTAGCTGGCTTTAAGTCTTATGATGATCAGATTACGAGAAAGGTACTTCATGCCATGGTAAAAAGCTTTGAAAAAATGGATGACATTAAGGACCCTCATTTCACAAAGAGGGCAAGATTACTTGAAGTATTTGCAAAGTGTAGATTTGAAAACATTATGCTGTCATTAGGTTGTATTTATGACATTCAAAGAATCTTTAATACATTTTGGAATATTATAGATGAGTTTCATTCAAGCAATGTATTAGCATCAATGCACTCTATCATGTTCACAATCTTGTTTGAGGAGGAGGATGAAATTTCTAAATCTCTGGCAGAAGATTTGTGGTATGTCTGGACAAAAGAGAGGAATTTGTCACCTATGGCATGTACTTTGGTTAAAGATTTTAATTGATAGGCCTAAGGATCGTAGTACTTTCCTTATGACAGGCAAAAACTTGAATGATGATTTTGACAAAAATGCTGATCCTATACAGGAAGACCTTAGCACATCTTCAGGTAATGGTTTCTCCTCACAGGTGGAAGCGGTTAAAGATGTCATGCAGATTGAGCTAATGGCATCAGAAAGTGATATCACAGGGACACCAGATTGCATGGTTAACATAGATATTGATTCCAGTACAGTTGATCAGAAAGTGAGCATTCAGGACTTTGCAAAAAATGAGTATCAGACACAGTTGGATGCTTCTTCACATGAGAAAGAGGCTAATAGTTATTCCCATGGGTTGGTGAGCCAACTGAAGACGAGGGAAGAGGATATTTTTGCGACTTTATCCCATCATGATAGAATGCTTGAGTCGATTGGGAATCACATTTGGATGATTCAACTGCAGGAGAGACAAATGGAAGTCACAGCAAGATCATCTTGTGACGACTTGCACCAGATCAAGGAGGGCATGGAGGCAATGAAGGTAAATTACATACACCCACTTTCAGATCACGATCATCTCCTTAATCTGGCAGGAATCTATTTAGAAGCATTAATGATGAAGGAGGAAGAGGTTGACCAGTTTTCTCATGAGCTGGAGGACACTCAAAATTCCTTGGTGAATACTCCATTGGCGTTGCAGGATGAGGAGAGACCTGTGGACAAGCATGGCATGGAGTCAATATTAGTTTCATCTTGCACTCAACTTTCTACAGTAGGTGGATCATATATGGTTGCTAATAATCTTGTGAGTTCATCTTGCTTTCACATCTTAGATTCAGGGACAGTATCTGATAGGTTTGGGGAGTTAGTTGGTATTAGCCATATTATTCAGGGGAGGAGTTTGCTTGGGTTATCAACTGATTCTAGTTTATGGATATGGACTCAGGATTGTTATATTAGTGTTTGGGACTTAGATGACAGGAAATCTTTATCACTCATTGGCAACAGTGATTGTCTGGGTGCTATCATAGATTTGATTAGCATATTGCATAGTGTTGCCCTTTTTTGTGTCATCGGTTTGTTCGATGATTGTATTAGTTTCTATACACCGGTATTGGGAGTTGTGTGCATTTATAGTTATCCACTTAGGATACAGTGGGCTTATGTTGATTCAGGGACATCTGAGTTATCAGTAATTACAGATCAGTCCCAAGATCGTATCCAAGCAGATGCAGTGGATAGTTTTGAGGACTTAGTTTCCTCAGCAGTTTCTTTCAGTACGGAGGAGTTGGACAGTGATGCTTCATATTTTGATACTCTGTATTTGGATATGAGCTTTGGAGTTGATTTACAGAGTATGGATGGTAGTACTCCAGAAATCAGTAATTTTGAGTCTACTTTTTTGGACAGTGCATTAGAGGAGGATTGTAGGAGACAATCTAGCCAGCGCTATCATGTGTCTAGTCAGCTAAGAGTTAGTGAGCAAGACATTGCTATCACTTGTGAGCATTTTGATGCTACTCGTCAGTTGTTAGCAGTTTAT
Source organism: Torreya grandis (assembly GCA_037957365.1). Classification (NCBI taxonomy): domain Eukaryota; kingdom Viridiplantae; phylum Streptophyta; class Pinopsida; order Cupressales; family Taxaceae; genus Torreya; species Torreya grandis. The sequence goes on along the minus strand of JARHVA010009052.1, from coordinate 121,639 downwards.
GGATGGGGTTCTCCTACTAGCAATAAGCAAGGAGGCAGTTATTTTTCCTTGATAGAGATCCACTCTTTATGGGAGGCTATCCAGATTTTGAGACAAGATTATATGTAGTTGGTAGCCGACAAAGATTATCTTATGGAGTGGGGCAGCACAGCGTATGATGCATTATTGGCCAAAGAAGATGAGGTGAGTGGACTTACTCAGCAGCTTGAGGTGACTTCTAGGATTCTTGAGAGTACACAGTTGGCTTTTGAGGAGTCACAATTTCATTTGACTGAGGTGATCATGGAGTTAGAGCAACTTCAGTCACAGTTGGTTGTACCACCTATGCATGGTGAGCTGTTGACTAAAATCAATTTTTGTTATCAGCATTATACTACAAGGTATGTTCATCAGTTTGCATTTGATCCATGCATTGAGAAATTGACGGTCATTAGATTTGATTTGAGTTCTAGTTCTTTTTATCTATCATATGATGACTATTCGCCATCAGAGGTACATGGGAGTTATGGTTATGAGACAGTGGCCAATGATCTACAGAGTTGCATTGACTGTAGGAGTTGTACAGTATGTGGATTCTCCATACTTGGTACAATTTCATTCGAGAATGTTCACCATTGCTGCAGATTTGGATTGTACATTCTGCATAAGCCAGTGGGATGCATTGATGGTATTTACAGTATTGGCAGTTTGGGATGTCCACTCTACTTGGATTCTGAGATTTTGAGAGTTTGTTTTTCATGGGTTTCTGACTATGGCAGTGCTAGTTTTGGAGCTTGGTTGAATAGTATTTACTAGTTTGATTATGGATTTCTTTTGATTATTTTTCAAAGGATAATGCAGGGGCTTGTGTTGATTAACAGCAGTATAAATCATGATTACATTTGGGATCTAGGTGGATTGATTGGTTTGTTGTTCAGCGATTGCTTGGGGACAAGCAATTTCAAGAAGGGCAGACTGTCATGTCCCCATTCTGGCTGACATCATTTAGCATGACATTCTACGAGGATTTTGTCTATTCCTAACTCTCGTAGGCAGATAAAGGTGGTGAGAGGGTCTTGTTGGCAATTCGACGGCTAACGACGATCCGGGAGATAATTTTTTTTTTATTTTGGAGGCCAAATTGTTATATTTTAATTTTAAAATGCACTTTTATTTTAAATTACTTTTATCTAAAAAGTATAACAAGTTTTGTATGATGTATTACGAAAACTCATGGAATTTCTGAAAAGTGCATAAATAGACCCTATGGGTCTAGTATTTGGCATCCAGAGTTTATTTTTGATTATTGAATCTCCTTGAGCGTTTGTAAGACTACAGAGTCTACAATCATCACATTAATCCTTGAGAATGATACCTCTCAAGCGATTTGCATAACTGAGGGTGTGAAAGATCATCCGAAGGGTTGCACTTAGAAGTGGTATTCAGCTACTTCAAGTTGGGCTTATTTGGTACTCAGACATTTGTCTAAGGGTTCATATTTTTAGTGGTTACATTGATCCATACAGGTACGGCTTGTACTTGCAGAACCATACGGATGACATATAGATAGAAGTACGGACGGCGTGCAAACAGTCTCCTAGCCAGGGTTTAGATCTTCAACAATTCCTTATATTATCCATTTTAGATTGAAGGAGGATGCACAGATGAAACCCTAGTCGATAGGGCATTCTGGTTCAGTATACAGGAGAGCACCTGGTCACACAAAAAAAAATAAAAAAGAACAAGCGAGTGGTCGACTGAAGGAAACCGTGGGTTGGGGACACATCCGACAGGGGCAATTTTTGAGAAGAACAAGAGTGTATAGTCTTTGTGGCTGCACGTCGTAGGTAAAGGAAAGAATACAGGGTCGTGACAGGGTTGCAAAGGGCTTCGCAAAACCCGTGGACGCAGAGGTTACACGTGGGCGTAGACTGGCAGCTGGCATTCTGAGAGAAACGATGTGGAAGCGGTGATCTAGTATTTTAGTAAGTTTTAGCCTGCCCTAATCCACAAAGGAGCTCTCAGCCATGGGTTGGGGACACGTTCGATAGGGGCAAGTTTCGGGAAGAACAAGAGTGTATAGTCTTTGTGGCTACACGTCGTAGGTAAAAGAAAGAATCGAGCTTCCACGTCCTATCAGCCACTTGACTCTTCAAATAGGTTCAGCCTTCCTGATCAGAAAACACGCAAAGAGATTAATATTCAGTTTTATAAAATAATTATTTGGTCTATAAAATCTGAAAGTTAAAATTTGCAATCTATTGTAAAAAGGATCGATATTCTCTTGAATAAAAAAATTAGCTGAGTGGATTAATTTCGTATGTTGATTTCCACTTACAACAGTATAATTTAGTTGTTTGACAACTGTTTGACGAAATTACAAAGTTGTAATCAGTGATAATTTTGACTTAATTCTTAAATGCAGTGTAATTTCTAATATTTCGTAAAGTGTTTGTCAAAATTCCTTAGCATAAAACCAGTGTATTTAGTGTGCCCAAAATTAGTAAGGGACATTACATCATGTGATAAATTTTAAAATGCATTCTCTTTACATATTAAAAGGCACTATGCTTCTTAATATGAGTTTTGATTAAAAAAAAATATAATTTATTTCAATATAATTTTATCATTTTTAAGATATTATCAATTTGTATTATACATTTAACTGTTATAAATTAGTTATGAAAATTGGAAGATCTGATATGATGTGTTAATTTATTTGTATTATATTTTTTTGTTATGATTATTTTTATATGTGACATGGTAAATTTTATATATTAGTTATATATTAATTATGATTATCTATATATATTATTTATTTATATATTATGATATGATATTTTATTTTGACAAACAATTTTATTGTTACAATTATTTATAAATGTGATGTCGTAAAATTTATATATTATCTATAAATGGTGATGGTTATCTATATATTATATATTTATTTATTATGATGTGTTAATATTTTCTATGATAATTTATTTTTATGATCTCATTGTTATGATAATTTATAAATATAATATGGAAATCTATTACTTATAAATTAGTTATGATAATTGTAAGATTTGACTCAGTGATATAGGTGACCACATATATAAGTAATTTACCTATCTACATGATTAGAATCTGGTAAAATTTGAGTGAAATTTAATTTTGAATCATGACAGGGTAGATGTTAGGAAACTATGCACTCTACAACAATGGAAAAATAAGAGAATATAATAACAAAGATAACTAAATAGATAAAATACTCAACATGCATGAGACAAAACACATGATTTACTTTGTAAATCCTCAACAAAGCTAAAGAAACATCTACGATACAAGAAATCAAGCTTTATTAATTCCAATATGAATAGATTACATGGAAAATCGCTATGTAGATTTTACGCAAACTATACAAATATAAATATGTATAATTGACAAATCATTGTTAGGATTCATCTTCTTAAAAATAGAGTGGAAAAATGTTATTAGGACTTTCCTTCTAAAAATAGAATCTGATGGAATTGGTCTTACTATAAATAGGGGTTTCACTCAAATTTTTGAAGGATAATTCTAAAAAAGAGTAAAGAAATATAAGATCCAAGGTTAAGTTAACTCAAATAATTTTATTTCAATAATCATAAAGGTCAATTTCTTATTAAAAGTCCCCATTTTTAATCGACATATGAAGTTAGGGTTACTATGAATTTGCCTTACATGTGTGAATGCCAATAACAACATGGATATGTTTGATATCCTTGAAATGTCATTGTTTAATAAGAGAGGCATTACACACCCCTTACGTTATAAAATCATCATCCTTGTTGTGAAAATAATATTCATACTACTTCTAAAGTCAATAATACACAATTTATTCATACCCCACAAAAGAAAAATGATATTTTTTAATTTTAATTTATATAATGGGGCCAAATTCTCCAAATCATATCAAAGAAATCCTTTCAAAAAGAATATTTTTCCCATGAATTTTTATATTCACTTTATTTTCACATTACTTTTGGTTTTATCTTCTTTCCAATTGATAATTTTTAGGATTACCACAAACCCAATTCTAAAGTGAAGAAGAAGTTACATAAAGGTTTCTTCTTAAAAAGTAAATATTGAGATTAAATTTCTCATAATGATCACACTTATTATTGATATCCATATCACAACCTATATTATAACATATTATTTCACTTATACTCAAGATAAATTGTTTTAAAGAACTTATACTCCATAGTAAGGCCTCCAAAAATAGGATAATAACAATATAATATAGTCTGAGAATATGAAAGCAACTTCTTCATCATAAGCTAAGTAACAAATTTTAGAAATTTGGTATATTAATTTTCAACTATATTTACCTATATTTAGAATACATTATAGGTACATTTATCATATCACACCATTACTACGTTAAATATAAGAACAAATGGTAAGATATGGACCAAAGAAAAGAAATTAGTCTCATGTCTAAGAGAAAGATTATGGGATTTACCATGAATCCCTTCATAAAAGTAAGAATCATATTCAACTATAATTGTTCCCATACATAATAATGAGTGTTAACACATTATAAAAACACACAAAAGTTATGATCCTTAGTTTTTTTTTAAAATCATAATTTCATTTATAATTAGTGATTATAATTCAGATATATATCTATGAATTTACCAACAAAAATTTAATACATATAATTCTGGAAATATAGAAAAAACTTCCCTTACCTTTTTCCATTTCATGATAAATGTTATTATGTTTATGTAATATATGATTTTAATAATAAATAATTACATATGTTTAAATTCCAACCAACCAATGACCCTTGTCATGACCACGTGATTCATTATAGATACGTCCAATTACAATCATGATATTCATTCACAACTCTAGAATATTTGCAATATATTAATAAAGGGAACTGACATGTAACCTTCCATGGGCCCAAGTCCATATTTCAATCTATCTAACTACATATCAATGTGTATGTATCATAATGATCGCAGGAAGGGAACCACCATGAAATCATCTATGGCCCCATGTTTTCCTTGATTTCATCCATTAGTATATATATGAAGGGAAACCATCAAGTATCCCATTGGCCAAATTATTCTCCTTTACGATCCCTTAATAATAAACATGTTGATTGTATAGAATACTATGTATGTATACAAGGTATGGGGCTCCACAATCCCATCTATTGCTTTGGTTCCTAGGATTACCAATAAGTAGGTATGCAAGGCCCTATGTTTCTCTTAATATCACAATAGTACACATAATGTTAGTATCCATATATGATTTTAGTGTAACAATAAATAATACATATGGATTTCATAATGTAATTACAATGGTAATCTTACATGGATTATTCTATGCCAACTCAACAAATATCATCGAACTATTTAGAGTACTTATAATAAATTATGGTAATAAGTCATTTGAGAAAAATAAATTATCCCGTACTAGGTATAAACTAAATTAAGTAAGGATGTAACCAAAAAAAGAAAACTATTAAAAGTTGACCTTTGCAAAATCTTGTCTACTTCTCAAAACAAGGCTCTATGCAAACCAACTTACACATTCATTAGAGTTGACTTATCAACAGTGCAGATCTAACATTAAAGATAGTGTTTTCCCTGGGATGGGAATCAAAAGTTGGTCAGTAAAATCTAAAAACAAATTTTGATGCTAGTCTTCATGGTTTACATTTCAAAACCATTAATATATTTATAGACTACAAATAATTGGGGATTTGAATGTGTCCTTATGTTGGTCTTTTTTTAGCCTTACATCATACATGATGTGGAAGAAGAGGAGTATAAGAAGAAGAATGGGAAGTAGGATAAGCTAATTTATTAGAAGATTTTGTGGGAGGCCATTTATTTCAGTACTATTAATTTTAGTTAGATTTTGGTATGTTAATATTGGTATGATAGTTTATAATATTTCTTAGATATTATCTATCGCCTTCACCATTGGAAAGAACATTACTCTTAGTTACAATAAATGTTATGTTAATGGTGGTGGTAGCCACTTTAGGTTTTGTAGGCCATTATGGTTGTAATGACCAACATAATAGTCCTCCTCGTCCTCATCCTCTTTCTCTTCCTCCTCCTACTCCACCAGGTGTTGTATAATTTACATTACCTCCACCTGGTACTAATGATCCTCACCTTCCAAGAATCTCACCACCACCAGCTGCACCTCCTCTTTTAAATCCATACTATTACTATATTATTGACCATTCCTCTGATTCTGGACACAATTTTAGATAAATAGTTAATATTATGATTGTTGTTGTGGTCATCAATGTGCTGATTATTAGTGTTGCTTACATCTTAATAAATCTTAGAAAATTTTATTTGTAGATGTAACAGTCGTATACCATCAGCTTTTGCAAGTAACATTGGGATTTCTCCCACCTTGAGATTTAATACTTTGCAGAACATTTGTTTCTGGACTGTGTGTATTGAAGTTGTTCTCTTAGTCTATTTTTTTTAATTTTGTTGGGAAGAGGCCCCAGAAAAAATATCTTTATTACTATTGAAACTTTAATATATTTCACAATCGTAACTATAATTTTCATTACCTCTTATGTTCACCGGAAATATATATCAATGTCAGTTGCTTTCCATTATTCAAAAAAAAAAAATTATTTCATCACTGGTTTTTTCTCATCTACATTATATTTTAACATCTTAAAATTTGGTTTAATTTCAAGAAATATTATCTCTTTCTCTATTATAATTTTCTTTAATAATGACATATTTATACGTAAAAGCCAATTACCAAACATGTTGTAAACCTGATACCTTCCATATAGCGATAAATTATATATATTAAATAAAACATAATCCTTACATGCTTTATTGGAAGTCTCCTAAGAAATTTATATAGTAAATAAAACATAATTACCATGTGAAAATATTTCACTATTTACATTTTCCTTGTGATGTTTTGATGTAGGCTATGGGTTGTTATGTGTTACTCGTAGTTTTAAAATTTAATCAATTTTCAAACTAGTATACAGATTGTTGATGATAAATTTTAGAGATTTTTAAAGATGTCCAACATGATTTACAAATATAACTATGCTTACATAATTACAACGACACCATGTAACCAAACATTTCTTTTGATTATATTTTGGTGGTTGATGTCAATACCTTGTTGTAAAGATTTTTGTGGCACATGTTAGGATGCTACTTAAAAATATTATGGAGTTTGGATTTACACATGTAAATTTCATTTGTTTTAAAATCTTACTGGCCTTTTCAATAAACCCATTTTGTGAAAATTGTATATATGGGCATTGAGGCAAAATAGTTCATACATTTTGGAGGCACTATGTCAAATAATTTGCCTGCTTTCAACTTTGATATACATATATCTTATAAAATTATACTATATAATATGAGAAACAACCTTCAACCACTTTCAAAACAAATAATGGAGTTTCATAAAGACATATAAATCGTTTTACTCAATTTGAAAATTGGGATCTCAAATCTTTTTAGATATTTGTATATAACATATTACTGCAGTAAGGAATGTGATAAATCCTAAAATGCTATCAAATTGGGGTTCTAAATGATAAAATTAAATTATAAAATACAAGAAGTGAATATATATATATAAGATTGTAAATTATAAATATGTGTAGAAACTCAAACAATATGACATCACATCATACTTCATCTTTGTAAGTGTTACTTATAGAATATTTGATTAATCATCTTTTATTTATTGTAACTTAATTATTTTTCTTAAACTATGAGATCCGATAAGGATTAGGATACTTTTCATATTGCAAACCTAGTTTCTGACTGATATCTTTAGAAACCATATTTTCACATCTACAACCATCTATAATTACCATTCATATCTTACATCCTGAAGTACACCTTGTTCAAAATATATTTGTTTGCAGATATGCATCACCACCTTCTTTATTCTTCACATATTATTTTTTTGGAATAATCATTATTCTTCACATGATGAGATTTTCTCCAATATATATAGTTACAAGTTCAGTAGTTTATTATTATTTTTTAGCTTTAACTAAATTCACTCCTAGACATACCTCTTGCCTCCTTTCTTGATCTTGTTAGTGTGGACACTTGAATTATATATGGCCTTCTTATTGACATTTATAACAAGCATAAGATCTACATTGATTTAGAATCCATCCTCTATGACCACCATAGCTTCATCCCATCTAGAATCCTTTTCCTCTTTGTTTAATTTTAAACCCTTGTCTATTATCTTCTTGTCTTTTTAGACCACATGATGATTCATCTCTAGTGGTATTTAACCCACCTATATTTGTATTAAATCCACCTCGTCCCCTTATTGCAGTAAATTGTCCTCATCTCACCCTAGTAGATGTTCTTAAATTTTGTCTATTTTATTTTCTTCTTCCTTCAAAGTTAACTAATAAGCTTCCTCTATTCAAAGTATTTTATAAATTTTTAATTCATTTTAAATAAAAAACTTCAAACCATTTACATACCTTGCTTCTATCTTCTCTTTTGTCTCATCATGTTCCATGCATATAAAAATATTGCAAAATGTATCTTTATACTCTTATATATTGTGATTCTTCTATCTCAAATTTTGAAATCTCTTGTATAGAGTTTGTACATAATCCATATGAAAAAATTTCTTCCTCACCTTCTTCTCCATCTTTTTTCATGAGTTGATCCTCTCTTTACATGTTCTATCTTTCTTTCTACTGGTGATCCAATAAAATCATTGCACAAGCCTTCAATTTCATGCATGAAAACTTTACCTTCTTATCTTCTTTCATAGTTATTCATTCGAAAAACATCTCCATGTTATTCATCCGATGTATCATCTCCTCTAGTTTTAAACTTCCACCATGTAATTAGGAACAACAAGTTTGATTCCTTTTTTCCTTCATTCTAAATATCTAACCATCCTCTCTTCTATTGATAACAGTTGTTCTTGCTAATCCTCTTGATAAATTTCTTCTTCATGAGTTATGTCATCTTCTATGTCATCTTCTACTCTCTTTTTCTTTTGATTCACAACAATCTCAGTTAATTATTCTACTTGCCTCTACAGGTCTTACATGGTATGATTAATTTGAGCAATTCCTCCTCATCCTCTCACCATATTTTAAATGTCCAAGATTCGAACATGCTTTGATTCTAAATAATGAATCTGAATACTATCAAGACAATAAAATTATCGATAGATAAATATTCTAAACGGTAACCCATACTGATTCATATTGAATCAATTCAAATAATTATAAACCTTGCATAAATAAACCTCAACTAGAAATTAGAGTTGACATTCAAAATTTAGAAATTTAAAAATAAATAAAATTTGACTTATTATTTTTAGTAGTTGCTATTTTTAGTATGTTTTGCATGCAAGTGCAAGTAACTCTAAAATCTTAAAAAAAAGTTAAAATTTAAAAATAACCTATTAGATGGATTTCAATTGAAGTTCGATTCTGGTTACAAAAATAAATAATTTTTAAATTCAGAAAAATACCGAAAATAAAAGTAAACTGTAATTTTAGACCCTCAGATGGTCACGTTTGGCCTTCAAAAAATATGTAAAACATCCTATAAAAAGAAGGATAAGTTATAGTTGCGTTGAACTTTTCAAACCATTCGCTTTAGTGCAAAAATAAATTCAAACAGAATTACAAATAAAAAATTATGACCTTCAAAAATTTAACAACTTTTTTTACATCAAAATGTTTTGTTAAATCTAATATTTTGGATAAATGAAAAGTGTTTAACTCTACAACTCATCTTAACATTGCATCTGACTTCACACGACATTGCTATAAGTGAAAAGGATACTTACAAATAACCTTGCATTTGACTCTACAATTCACATACTGCTGTGAAAAAATCGTAGCATACAACATTTATGAATAACGGTGACCTTAATAAACTGAACCCGTATACAATAATGACCATGACCACCTTGTGCAATAAATTTAAATTGATTTATTATTTTAATTATGAAACAAACTTTTGTGTTAACCATTTGAGTCGCTTTGGGATATATGTGGGAGGAAAAAAAAAAACATATAAATAATTTAAACGACATATTTTCATATAATCATATTCCTGAGTTTTCTTTTAAATGTGGAGAATAATGTAGTCTTTCTTGGTGAAACACTAATACATTTAGTAGTATAAAAAATCAATTGCATAACAACCAAAGGTTTGTAATTTATCTAACCTAACTTTCAGTGTCGCGGTTCGAATCCCGTAGATAATGCACAAAACCCAGAGTCGTTCTTGAGAAATCGAAAACACTGATTCGTTCTTGAAATCCTAAAAAGATCAACCGGGTTTTTGAAAATGTCAATAAACCAATAAAAAACAGACCTGTGTGCTGAATCCTGCACATCTTCGGCAGCAGAGAAGAAAGGATCCGACTCCCGCCGATCGAAATTGGCCGTCATGATTAGATTCTTCAAATACGATCGCAAACAAATTCCACGCCGATGAAATAAAACACAAATTTATAGCAGCCTTGAATTAATTTTACGTATATAACAAATCCTTCAAGACTCCTATAAGGGTTTTGCAGGAAAATGAACCCTTGCTAATGTATATTTGCAAGCAATGAATATATGCTTGCATATGAAAAAATGCACTGTGGAAATAAACTTTAAAGTGTGCGTATATTTACTCCGGGATTTAAATTATATCACACGAATATATTGTGGGTTGCAGTTAATGTTGACGTGGATTAATATTTTCTCTGTACGTGGGCAGTTGGGAGATTGGCTGGTTCAAATAAAGGGCATTTGGACATAACATGGGTAAGAAAAAGGCCATTTCAACATTGCCCTTTATATATTACCAAAGATTTATAAAATAAAATAAATAAATATTAAAAATAATTTTTATATTTTAATTTTTTTTTTTCAAATTTTTAATATTTTGTTTTTAATTTTATTCTATCTATAATATTAAAAGAATTATAATTTTAATTGTAAAAAATTAAAAATGAATTATTTTTATATTATAATAAAAATGGATATGTAAGAGAAACAAATTTTTAAACATTTTAAAAAGCTATTATAATAAATAAATCATAATTACTTAAACAGTTTAAGAAATTAAGAATGAATAAAATTTATCGATGGTTAGTTTTCTTTTCCACTTTTAAGGTGGTCTAATCTTGGGGGCTTTTGCTTGGCCACGATGCTTTTTATTAAAAGATGCATTATATGAGCAATTACCCTAAAGGTGTGAATTACGTAGAATCATATTTGAACTAGATAAGAACTTTTAAAAGTTCGATAACACTTTTTCAACCATACAAGGACTTTGGGTCTAATGTTAAAAAGATCCGACATTTGTTACATAATAAAATAAATCCATCTCAATGAACCCTTCAAGATATGCCAATCACCATTATTGAGTGGCGTAATGAATATTATTGGCAAATCCTTCATTGAGTGGCGTATTTTAACCTATATCTAAGAAGCTTTCCAAATAGATAAATCTATAATGAAAATCAATAATGCTAGCCATAATTGTTAAAGGCATATCTTGACCTATCTAAGAAGCCTTTGAAATAGATAAATTTATAATGAAAATAGAAAATGTTATCTATAGTTGATGTAGGTCAAATAGCATCAAATTAAGCATTCAAGATATGCCAATCATAATTATTGAGTTATATGAGCATATGGATAATGTGTCCATCTTTCATCTAGTTGATCCTTTGGTACAATTTAGAACCTCATTGAAGGGTACAAGGTCCTAATGGACTAAATGTCGTAGCAAAAAAAACATACCATATGTGGTTAGACTTTTTATTAGTCGATAGTAATAGCGTATTCATCAATTTGAATGTTTCATGTGAGGTGTTCAAACACGAAACCAAAAAGATAAATATGGTTATGACGAACATACAAGTATTTCATTGATGGACATACGAATAGGCCTTTTCAAATAAATAGATTTATTTTTGTTAGATTAATAACACCTTTAGATGATTTAAAATGCTATATATTATATTTAAAACTTTTCATATTATATGTTAAATAAATATGAAATACACAGAGATACCACTAACATACGTATATTAAATAAATATATGTAAAATATGTTAACAAATATCATTCCTAAAGTATTTATTCCATTTATGTCACAATAGATACCTCAATAATAATCTCTCAGTGACTTTTACATAGATTTATCTATGATAGATATACTGCTAATATTTAATATTTATATTATTATTACACTATTATATATATATATATATATATATATATATATATATATATATATATGAAAGATCCTTGAGAATGATATTTCTTAATGTCTTTCACATACATTTATCTGAAATATATATGCTAGTAATATACATATATAAAAATTATGTAACTATAATTATAATACATAATATACAATATTTATATATTATATAGCGTGTGTGTGTGTGTGTGTGTGTGTGTGTGTATAAATAATTGGTAATATAATAATAATTTATTATAATACTATTACTACATCATCATCATTGTCATTGTCCTCATCATCATGATTTATTATTAAAAAATATATTACAAATATATGATATACTATATTTTTAAATATTGTATTTAATTATTATATAATAACATAATTATATTATATAAATAAATATATAGTATTACTATATAATAGTGTATATATATTAGCATACATAAACTAAATAAATCTATGTAAAAGATAGTCAAAGATATCATTTTCAAGGCACCTACTCTAATTTTCACAAATTCAAAATGATATAGGCACCTCAAAAATGATCTCTCATTGTCTTTTGCATAAATTTATCTAGTATATATGCCATTATATAACATATTATACAATTATTATATTAGTATTGTAATATATATTATAATATTTATGTTCTTATATGTTATATTTTGTATACAATTTTTTTGGATTGATGACATTTTTTTACCATAGTGTAGAGCAGTCTAGGACATAATTAGGGCTCAGATCTTCATATAATTTATTAATGATGTAAATATCACTTGTATACCAGATACTAGTAGATGTATACAAAATATTACCAACAACAGCCACTACCAACCTCCAAGATCATTAACAACCATTAACAGTTCTGAGAATATAACTAATAGCTACAATCAACCTCACATGTCTTTCCATAGATTTGAACTCAGGTCAAGGGATTAAAACAACCAAGCCACTTAACCAACTCACCCATGTATCATTGACTATTTTGTATAAAATATTAATTATTAATGGTAAATAATAATAATAATAATAATAATAATAATAATAATAATAATAATAATAATAATAATAATAATAATAATAATAATAATAATAATAATAATAATAGTGATTTTAGACCTATAGTGTAATAGGTTGAAGCAAACCTTAAAGTAACTTTGAAAAGGTTATTAGATGAACATATTATTCAAATTTAATGGATTGTTAAATATCACAAAGGTATGCTAAAATTTAGTTGACATGATGCATAAAATATTAGATATATATAGTAAATGTAGATAATAGTGAAAAAAAATATAACAAAGGTGACATTTTTATAAGGGCAATGTGAAGGTTTGAATTGAGGGAAAGAGCATAATTCCCATCAAAAAATAGGAAGGTTCAAGTTTACCCAAATATAATTAATGGCATGATATAATCATAGTGGCCTATATTCAATGCACATCTTTATGCACGACTTGTATTATTAGTCAAACTTACAAAGGGAAGGAAATAGGTTGCGTCCTCCATGTTATTTATATCCCTATCTTACTTGTTTGACTTATTCAGATTGTCATTCCATACTCCTTATCTATCATTCTTAAACGGAGGGTGAGTAAAAATAGCATTCTCTTGTGACATGGTCTCTCAACTTCTTCTTTTCATATTTTCTATGAAGTATCTCTCTCTATGAATTGGCATTCCATGGCCATCTTCACTTATTGGAATGGATGGACCATTAGTTGTGTGCCTGATAATACCCTTCTCTGCACCTTTTTGTATATATATTCCATACTAATTTTGAAGAATGTTAGTGTTTCAGTACTCTGACCTATTGTGACACAACTCTCAAAAATATTTTTTGATTCACATATGAGTGCTTTGATGCCATCACCTTCATCACTGTGAAGGTTATATTCATAGAATGAAATGTATTGTGTAATAACTATTGATAAATAAATAAATAAATAAATCATATGAGTATGGGTAGATACAAGTGTTAGATTTTGAGGGTCTCTTAATGGGTTTTTAGTGTCATATTCCTAATTCACCATCACACTTTCAATTACGAGATTTGAGCCTCACATATCCATACCTAAAATGCATTTATTTTAATTTTCAATTAGTCAACATCCTTGATATCATCCACATATTTCTAAATTACAAGTCCTATTTGTATGGCCTACACAACAAAGACATTTTACATTAGTTACATTCATCTGAAAACTATCAAGATAAAGAATTACAAGTCAGAGGCCACCTTACATTGTAAATTTTTTCATTGTTGTTGATGTACTTCATAGAACCATCCTAGGCAGCATCAAGAACTACATCTCCTCTCCTCCTTTGCATCAGATCCACCTTTATCACATTTTTATAGGTGTATCCTTGGGCTAAAGAAGGTAAATTACACATGGACATGGATGGTCGAGAAGTATAGATTCGATAATGCAATGACTCATGTCTCATACTCTATACCCTTGTTGTAAAAGGATCATTTTTATCAAAGGTGATATGATAGTCTAGGATCTCCAAAAGAATCCCCCATGAAATATGTTTAAGTCTCTCTACTCTAAAGTTCATGTGGAAACCATTATCTTTACAAGTCTATAGTCACTAGTAATATAAATAAATTAATGTGGTAAATTGGTGGACCAACCAATCTACACTTTGATACGATATATTTTGTATTGTGATCAATAAATTAACTTTAAAATGTGAATTATTAGATTCTATGGCTGCATTTTTTCTTTCCCATCATTGAGAGGTTTGTAATAACATCTCAACCACAATCCAACCCTATCAGTCTAATGTTGCTTCCAATATTTGACAAAGTTAGCCTAAGTGGATCGATACCTGTCTATAAATATTTGGCACTCCTTATTAGCCATGTCCTCATTAGAACAACATTCATTATGAATCCGAACTCTTTAAATAGTGTGTATCTCACGTTGTCATCTCTCACATTTGATATCAAAACTTTTATCCATGCATGTAAAACATGCCAATTGCATAAGTAGACATCAAATTAAAAAGTTTCATAAATGGCCCAATAGCTTTGCAAGATTTCACCATATATAGTGGCACTGTTGTATGTTATGATATAAATTTAAACATCATTATGCATGAATACAAAATAGAAGTACACTTGATAGTTTTATCTTTGCACCATCATCATCTACCATGAAATCACTAATCATTCATTCATTTCTTTCAAATGCACTCTCTATAGAAGAATTCACATCCACTAGATAATGTTAGTAGTACATGACCATGACATAATGACCCACACAATGGGAAAAACTTTGTGTTTGGAATCAAATACAAAAAACATATACAGTTTGAAATATAGAAAATAAGATAATTGAAATTAGATTGCATGTTACAAATTATCTACAATGTCAACTTTTGTCATAAATATTTAGAGCACACCTTTATGACATTTGTTCCAAACATCAAATCATTTTAAAGATGTTGTTCTTCCTAAACCTCAATAACCAGTCCAACTATTATGTGGGTTGGATGCCCATTACAAAGGGGATTTCTACATCTCCATAAATATCCCCCCTATTATATCCCTAGTATATAAACAACTTTTTAGGATTATCTGGTTTCCACACCCAGATGCTTTCTACATCATCAAGACTGTAGATATATTTTACCTCTTTGATTTGACATTATTTGTTGTATATGTCATCCTTGATTAAGAAATCATCCTATTATGTTTCACCTTTAAATAATACAATTTTTTCACACATCATCTCATGATGTTTAAGATGGATAACATCAACAGATATTGCCAAAAATAATATCTTGTGAACCCATTCATTTAGTTTTGTGCTGATAAGGACCAGAACATGATTATTTGACTTTGAATTATTCATGTTACTAGTTGTGGTAATGTTTAAAATCTATGTCTATATTTTATACCTAATTTTATGTGACCAACACATGGTTAGGTCTAGTGACCATATGGCGTGTGTTGAAATTACATTGACAGTCACACCTTATATGTTTTTAGCCAGACTAACTACCCTTTCCTAACTTGGAAAGTACAAAATTATCGTTTGTCATGTCATCAATTCTAAAGAAATCTTTAGGCCCATATGATCACCAATATATATATGGATTTTTCATACATATAAAGCATGATGGAAATTGTCAACCCATATAAAAATGAAATATATATGGAACATACAAACATATCCATTAAAATCACCATGTTTCAGAAATGAGAGGTGACTTATATTACATATTCAATTGTGGCATTGATCCTACTATGCCTACCAATAATAAGTGACTTCTTCTTGTAGTGTGAAACATAAAAAAAATGTAGGGAACAATTCCCTTCTTGATTCTCTTTTCACGAATTTGTCAACCCTATTACCATCAAACCATGTAACCAACAAGTTTTCTTTGTTGAACTCAAGAAAATTGTCACACTTGAAACATCTGCAATCAAGTGGACCCAGTCTTAGCATCTATAAAGGAAGCTACACAATTTGTTCCCACTTTTTTACAATTTTTTATTCCATAAAAGGATAACATTTCATTTAACAATTTTTTAACGCACTACATTTTTGCATACTGAAATATGTTAAATGTATGTAAAATGTGATTCTTAATGTTACATGCAGTCATTTGTACAAATTTTTTAATTTATCTCATTTATTCACAAACACAACATTTCAAAATTAAGTCATCACCGCATAAATATAAGACATGCACCAAATCATCAAAAATAATATATATTAATTGATGAAATTTTAGTAAGACAAAAACAATGAAGATACATGAAAATACAATCATAGATTCATTGCATATCACATTGAAAGAATTTATCATCTATGTTACATTTCATCAAACTTATACTGCAACAAAAAATAACATATGAAATACATATGAAACTTCAAAAACATTTATCCCTAGAAGGTAGGCATAGTTCTGTATTTATGAAAAATATGCCCATAGTGCATAGTATCAACTTTTGTCGGCTCAATGTTGGAGATATAGGAACTACATAGATGTAGTTAATGATTGTCATGTTGTACATGAATGAAGAATGAATTATTAGAATGTTGAAGACTAGGAGCATGAAACTACCCTTATTAGGGTATCAATGATGTTAATGTGTGTTATAGTAATATAGTTTGAATAAAATATTCTACAAGTTAGTTGAATTTATCTAAATGTAAGGCTACGATGATTGTACTAATTTTGAGGGTAAGTTAGATTTTCCCCATTTTTTGTAGACTACATCAAATTATTTTGTAGCTACTCTATTATGTAAAGATGTGGAATGTTTATGGACTCCTTTTAATAAAACATATGATTGACTAAGTGTGGTGGATTGTAGATAGGAGAATAGGAAACTATCGACTAGTGTCTATTCGATGTTCGATAGATGCCACCTACATAGATATAAATAAGGGTTGTTGAGGCATACACAAATAAAGAATAAATCAAAAGCATGCTTAATAATACAGACATGGAACCAGCCTTAGTAGTGTATTGATGATGTTAATGAGTGTTATAGTATTATAGTATAAATAGAACATTATGAAAGTTAGTTGAATTGAACTAAATATAAGGCTATGGTGATTGTACCCATTTTGAGGGCAAGTCATATTTTCCCCCTTTTTTTTGAATACATCAAATTATTTTGTAGATACTTCATTACATGAATGTGTGTAATTTATATAGAATCTCTTTACTTAAAAGTATAATTTATTAAGTTTGCTAGCTAGTAGAGATGAGAATAGGAAACTATCGACTAGCATATTCTTGATGTTCGATGTATACAACCTACATAGATGTAGAGAATGGTTCTAAAGGCATCCAATAATGAAGAAATCAACTACAACATGCTCAATAATATAGATAAATAACCACCTTTAGTAGGTTATCGATAAATTTAACATGTTTTATAGTAGTATAGTATGAATAGAACATTATATACATTAGTGGAATTGAACTAAATATAAACCTATGGTGATTGTACCCATTTTGGGGTCAAGTCAGGTTTCCCCCCTTTTTGTAGAATACATCAAATTATTTTTTAGATACTCTATTGAAAGAAGATTTGGAATGTTTATGGCATATTTTTACTAAAATATATGATTAATTAAGTGTGTTGTCTAGTAAAGAGGAGAGGAGGAAACTGTTGACTAGCATCAACTCAATGTTCTACATATTTCACCTGCATAGATGTAGAAAATGGTTGTGGAGGCATATAAAATGAATAACTTAATGGAAACAAATTAAAGACTACAAACAAGGAACCACCCTTAGTAGGGTATCGACTATGTTATTGTGTGTTATAGTAGTATAGTCTGAATATAATATTTTGCATGTTAGTAGAATTGAATTGAATTTAAGACTATGGAAATTTACCCATTTTGAGGTCAAGTTAGATTTCCCCCTTTTTGAGAATAAATCAAATTGTTTTGTAGCTACTATGTTGCACAAATATGTAGAATATTTAGGGACTCTATTTATTAAAATGTACTATTAATTAAGTGTGATGGCTAGTAGAGATGAGAGGAGGAAATTATTGACTAATGCTAGCTTGATGTTCTATGTATACCACCTGCATAGATGTAGACAATGGTTGTGAAGGCATATAAGAATGAAAAATGAAATGACAACACACTTAAGACTATAGATAAAGAACCACCCTTAGTAGGGTATCAATGATGTTAATGTGTGTTACAGTAGTACTGTCCAAATAAAACATTTTACATATTAGAGGAGTTGAACTAAAAATAAATCTATGGTAATTGTACCCATTTTGAGGTCAAGTTATATTTTCCCCCTTTTTATAGAATACATCAAATTATTTTATAGCTACTCTATTGTACCAAGATGTGGAATGTTTATGGTCTCTATTTACTAAAATGTACTATTTATTAAGTGTGTTGGCTGGTAGAGAGGAGA